>CACRXK020006823.1:8497-24312 GCA_902702795.2 Paramuricea clavata | reverse complement strand
CATTTTTTCCTTCTTTTATTTCAAATACAAATATAGTTAGCATAAATTTTAGAGCAAATTTGGATGCTCAGAATGCAGGAAATGGCATTTCCGTGTTTCAAATTTCAAAAATTTTCTGGGGAGTACACGCCCACACACGTGACCATTGGGATCCTCTTCTAATAAGTAATGATAAATTATAGTTAATATTTTTTTTTACTTTTTGTGGGTTTTTTCCTTCTTTTATTTCAAATACAAGTATACATTTTGGAGCGCATTTGGATGCTCAGAATTCAGGAAATAGCATTTCTGTGCTTCAAATTTCAAAAATTTTCTGGGTGAGTACACCCCCCCCCCCCCTCATTCATGCCTGCATGGTATGTTCGGCGCACACGTGGCCTTCAGCCATTGCCATCTCCCTGTAATATATTATTTCACAGAAAGGTCCCTTTTCAAAAAATGCCCCCCCCCCCCACGGGAAAATCCTTAAAAAAGGCCCTGAATCATGCTCAGTATACGCGACTGTAAATTTGCCGAATTTTGTGGCGACGGTTTTGAACTTTTATAAGAAGTATTATTCCTCCATTGCTGTTTTAAAAATGTTCGTCACATATTCTAAACAGGTGAAAAAGCTGTCATTGAAATATGAATATTTTAGCCCAACGAACAATTGAATGTTGAATAAGACATATGCTTGCACATGATATAAGACTTGAATTATTTGACAGTTTGGTAGCTAACACTTGGTCGCCAACGACACAATATCGTCAGACGGTCAGAGCTATATTAAATTATTGAAAGATGAGTAGAAACATATGCAACGTCCTATATTAAAGGAACAAGGTGGTTGGGCATATAAATGCTCACAAAATCTCTTATGAATTGCCGATAAACCCGCATGATTATTCGTGAGCGCGGAAATAATAACCAATAAAAAAACCCCCAAAAGACGTTGCGAATAGCTCGAGCTCTCTTCATCCAGCTCATTTCATCCCATATGTGATATGGACGTAAAGATTGAGTCACGATCTTCTCATCAGCCGAAATACAACATTTTAGAACTGAAAATACGCGGAGTGATTAGAGTCATTAGAATTATTATATGTGGTTTACAAGTATAAACTATTATAAACTGGTCGTTGACATTTAAGAAAACAAATTAAGCGCCATGCATATTTTAATGTTTCGCTTGATTGACATATATATGTTCAAATTTTGCACATTGTATAATAAAACAGAAAATTCTAGAATGGCAATGCTAATATAATGATTCTGTATTGGCAAAAAACTTAAATTTGAGTGAAGAAAAAGAAATTTTTCCTTTCTTAAAAGAAAATGGCTTGGGTATTTTTCTTCTGGACATAAATATCGACTAAAAACGTATAAATTGAGTTACCGTTCTTCCAACGACACGAAGCACTTAATTAGAGTTAAGTAATTTTCATCCCCGTCCCGACAAAAGCCCCAGACAGACGGGGAATTTTTTCTTGGCAACTTTTATTTGCTCGTGTGTAAGGAGTCTCGTTCCAAAGCTAGTCACGCCAGCTTTTGGACAAGGAAAATTTGTTCGTTTGTACGGCCGCCATGCAAGGAAAACTTGGCAACTGTACAATAAATACTTCTATGATTAAGGTTTTTGGGCTGGCAAACAAAATTAAGCGGCCTTGACGCGAGATAAATGTTTAACAAGATTCCGTGCACACGCGAGCAACAAACTTGTCAAGGCCCAAGGCCAAGGGTAACTTGTTGCCCGCACACATGCACAAGCAACAAAATTAGTGAAGGAAACTTGTGCTCGTCTAGTCGTCTGTGGGGCTGTAAGTGTCATACGAAAATTAATTTGGAAGACGAAACATTTTAATGTATGTACATCATATGCCAGAATTTTAAAAATATGTAAAACCCAATAGGCAATTCCAGCTTTTAGTTTATGCGTGCAGGGGACGATGGGAAGTAAGGTATCATTTTGCTGATTATGCTGAAAAAATAAAAAAAATGATGGCCGTGTAAACACGGAGTGATAGCTTGTAAATATTGAAATATTTCAGTTGTTTCGGTAGTTTTTATTTAAATTTTTCAGCATAATCAGCAATATGATACCTTACTTCCCATCATCCCCTGCATGCACAAACTAAAAGCTGGAATTGCCTATTCCCCAGTGCGAAACGAAATACGAAATTTAAGAATATCAAACTATCAGTCGACCCGAAATTTCAATATCAGTAACGAACCTCGTCATTAGCTATAGCGTTTCACGTGCATGTATGAAGCGTATATATGATCGGCAGAATTAACAGCTGGTAACATAAAAAAACTCAAACTTGAAAACGTTTTTCTGAAACTTTGTGTTTTGCCGAAATAATACACAGACAGTTGCTGAACGACGCTTGCAGTTGCAACATGGCTCGTGGCTTTAGTTTTCGACTCTTGTATCGAGTCGTTTTCTTTTGCTTCTGTCTGATTTTCGCCTGTTTTTATCATGGTGGTGGTTCTGCAGGGTATGGCAGGCGAGATGACAAAACAGAACCGAACAAATCAAAAGATGAATTCAAAGGTAAACCCTTGAATGCCAGTTGACGTTCCTCTCGAACAAGTCGAACGTGTTTCTAACTTGACAGAAAATGATACACAATTAATGGACCTATTAAACAAAATTTTGATCTAGACAAGTCTAGACAGAAATTTCATCCCAGTTTGAAAGGGCATCACAAAATTAGTAATATTCCGAAGTTTCGTTGCGAAATGTTGTAAAATGCGGATAATATAGCCCTGCGAAGTTTGCCGTTTTTCAGTCATTTTGTACGCGCGGGAAATTGATACCGCTTTCTGAAAAAAGGTATCAATTTCCCGTGCGTAATACAAAATGACTGAAAAACGGCAAACTTCCCAGGGCTATATTATCCACATTTTACAACATTTCGCAACGAAACTTCGGAATATTACTAATTTTGTGATGCTCTTTCAAGCTGTGATGTCTAGACTTGTCTAGATCAAAATTTTGTTCATTAGGGAATAGGTCCCCGCATCCGGATGGCCGCAAGGCGCGGAAGAAAACTGATCTTTCAAAGATAGTTAGAAAAAGTAAATTTTGAAAATGTGAGAATGCCAGCACTTCAGACGTAATTGTTAACCAAAATTCATTTTTAGGAACTGCGATGAAAACACTCCAAAGTGCTAGAATACAAAAGAGCCCAGTACTGCCTTTTTCAACCTCATCGCTGTCTGAGGTAAACGTTCCACGCAAATAATCGACAACCATTTCCCACTTAAGTGAGACAAAATGGCAAAACAATGCCAGTAAAACCTTATATTCATTGGAAAATCAAATTTTTCACCAGAATGATTTGAGAGGAACAGCCAAAAGAGAAAAGTTCGCTTCACTCACAACTCAACATCTCCGTAGCAGACGCGAAATTGATGCGATCTTAGAAAGTAAGGTAGGTCCGACCGAATGCGCCAATTTTACGTTTACTATAAAGTATGAAAATAACTACACAGTACGGAACAACTTTTCAATGATGTATCAAAGCCGAATGTACCGTTATAACGAATACAGAGTAACGGACGATGGTCTACAAGTTTGTAATTCTTCTGACCCCCGTATTAAACAAAGATGGCGGGGTTTGATTGCTCGGGAAAAGGAAGTGTTGGCTTCCAAACATTGTAATGCATCCGTGGACGGATTTTTCTACTCCAGTTACACACTGTACAAAAATTTTACTGTTTTATTCGAAATTACTAATCAGTGTTTCACAAGGCAAAATTACGGAGTGATTTTGGGATATTTTGCAATTTGTTCGGCAAAGCATAATCTGTCCTGCAATGACTATTTGGTTAAAGTGAAATACGGCGATCAGTATAACATTTTTAAAAACTTATCGCTGTTTTACAACAAGATGTACGATTATCATGAATATCGACTCGGAAACGAAGGTCTTGAAATGTGTTCTTCCAATGATTTAAGAATTTGGTTAATTTGGATCAGCCGGAATTTGTGGGAACAGATCAAATACATATTTATTAAATGCCTCGAATCTATTTATACATTATCACCAGGGTACTACGCTGTGAATAAGCAGTTCACTATCTATTTGGGGAATCCTCAATATTTGACAAGAAATGAATATAGAGTGTTAAGCGGTGAACCTTATACATGCGGAGAAAACTACAGATCCACGATGTCAGAGTATACCAAGGAAGATCTATTAATGTGCAACGATTCAATTATCAATATAACATACGATGATGAATACAAAGTTCGGACTGACTTTTCAATACTCTATAAGAACAAGGTGTACGATTATACTGAGTATCGAGTTCTGAATGATAGCATAAAGATTTGTAACTCCACTGATAACTACGTGAGGAGTATTTGGAAAGTACGCAATAAATGGGTAAAGGCGACAATGCATAAAAAAATTTGCAATGACCCCACGGGAGAGTCTTGGTTGCACCGAGAGTATTACACTGTGAATAAGCAATTCACTGCCTATTCGGGAAGTAATGGTCAATATTTCACAAGAAATGACTATTGGGTTTACTACGACGGCAAACTTGTGATATGCAAAGAAAACTACAGACCCAAATCAATAGAGTATACCAAGGAAGATCTATTAATGTGCAACGATTCAATCATCAATATAACATACGATGATAAATATAAAGTTCGGACTGACTTTTCAATACTCTATAAGAACAAGGTGTACGATTATACGGAGTATCGAGTTCTGAATGATGGCATCAAGATTTGTAACTCCACTGATAACTACCTGCGGAATATTTGGAAAGTGCGTAATAAATGGGTAAAGGCGGTAATGCAATATAGAAGTTGCAATGAACTCGCTGCATATTTTGTCTTTACCCGACAGGAATACACCTTGCTTAAGGATTTTAGAGTTCGCCTTTTGGCAACAAAGCAGCTGATAACAAAGTACGATTATGGCGTGCTTCGAGGTAAACTTATAACATGTTTGACGGAATGCGCCAATTTTATTTTTACTATAAAGTATGAAGATAAATACAGAGTATGGAACAACTTCTCAATAATGTACCGAGGTCGAATGCACAATTATGATGACTACAGAATAACAGATGATGGTCTACAAGTTTGTAATTCTTCTGACCGTCTCATTAAAGAAAAATGGCGGAATTTCGTTGTTTCGGAAAAGATAACGACAGCTTTCAAACATTGTATTAATGCGTCGGTGGACGGTTTTTACCCCGAAAATTACACATTACATACAAACTTTACTGTTCTCTTCAAACCTACCAATCAAATTTTCACAAGGCAGAATTACGGAGTGATTATGGGGTATTTTGCAATTTGTTCAAGAAAGCTCAGATTGTCCTGCAATAATGATTTGGTCAAAGTAAAGTACGGTGAACAATACAATGTTTTTAAAAACTTTTCGCTGGTTTTATACCACAACAAGATGTACGATTATCGCGAATATCGATTAAGCCACGACAGTCTTGAAATGTGTGCTTCCAATGATTCAAGAGTTCAGGCGATTTGGAGAACGCGAAATTCGTGGCAAAAGTCATTACCCGCATCCTGTTATCATTCTTATAAATTAAACGAAAGGTACTACACTGTGACAAAGCAGTTTGCTGTGTATTCGGCAGAAAACGGTCAATATTTCAAAATAAATGATTATGCGGTGATAGACGGTAAACCTCATGTATGCGGCAAAGAAAACTTAAGACCAATTTACTTAATTACAAACTTTAAGATTATTATAGCACCATTATGCGCTTTAGCGCTTTCTATTATTTCTTTGCTATTGTTGTTGATAGTTTACTGCATGCTTGCAGAACTGCGCACACTTCCTGGTTTGAATTTAATGAGTATAAGCTTCGCCTTGCTGTTGTGGCAGACTTACCTTGTAGTATTTTTGTCACTGTATTCTCATGTAGGTAAACTATTTGAGATACCGTGTGCTAGGCTGTTTGTAGCAAATAAGTTTATGACGTATAATGTGATTATGAATGCTACTGTTAATATCTATCACTTAAGGAAAACATTTTGCGGCAATACTCTGGTGAAATCTGATGAACTGAAGAAGTGGAACAGATTTTTGAAGTATAGTTTCTTTAGCTGGGGAGTTCCTGCAATTATAACGATTGTTTACATTGTATTAGTAAAGAAAGATGTTCTAAGGTTTGATAAACCTATAGCGTATGTGAAGAACGACGTTCAATCGAGCTTACCGAGCTTTTATAGACGCATTGTATTTACGAGTGGAAATGGAACGGCAAATAATATAGAGATTTATCACCGTATTGCCCAGTCAAGGTTCAATCAAAGCACTGTACTTGGGAAGGAAGATGCGACGTTAAAGTTTTATGAACGCATTGTATTCGCGCATGGAGATGTGAGAGAAGATGATGGAAGGATTTATCAGCAGATCTCTGGAGATTGTATCAATGGTCGAATTACTCCCGATTGGTCAGCTGCTGTTGATGTATATGGCCTTCAAGGTTGTCTTTTGTTGTACATTATTGGAATGTTCATCTTCACTGCTTATCGAATTCGCCAAAAACTCAAGGCAAGCAGGGACACTGAACAGAAATCGAATATTGTTAAGCGTCGTAAATTTGTCATATTGCTCAAGCTGTCAACCACTACAGCCTTAAGTTATTGGTTTCCTCTCCTCATATCTAGAATCGTGGATTTTGATTTCGACATAAAGATAGCGCTGTATACTGTAACGTTACTTACAGGGGCCTATATTGGTATTGCGTTTGTTTTCACACGAAGAAATTATCCGTTGCTCAAGAAAAAATTTTTCCCAGCAAACAATAAGCCGCCAGTTACAGAAATTTCGCTGAACAGACTATAGTGTAAGCAAGTCGGCTGTATAAGTGTAAGTATGTAATTATGTAAGCAAGCAAGGAAACAAACAAACAAACAAACAAACAAACAAACAGACAAACAAACAAACAGACAAACAAACAGACAAACAAACAGACAAACAAACAAACAAACAGACAAACAAACAAACAGACGAAGAAACAAACAGACGAACAAACAAACAGACGAACAAACAAACAAACAAACAAACAAACAAACAAACAAACAAACAAACAAAAGCAAGCAAGCCCGTAGTGATATATAAAGGAAATATATGTGTATATAAAGTAAGTAATTAAACTGTAATCAATGAACATTGGTTAATTTGAAGTAAAAACGCTTAGAATATACTACTATATATTAATTTAAAAAGTATGCATACATTGTATTTAAGATATTTGTGTGTTGTGGTAAAGTAAATAAAAAATGCAAAATTTCTGTCTTTCTCACTTTGTTTCCTGGCTGTGGAGTATAGGCAGTGTGAAAAACAAGGAACGCAACGCAAATACGCAATCAGTCTCCACCATTGAAAAATTCTCAGCAAATTTCACAATACAGGAGGTTGATGAAACGTGCCTTACAAGCGATATGGTAATAACAAGTTTGTTTCATTTGAAAGACCTTTTACAGCTTATTCAAATGTTGCTTAGTTCTCGAAATATTTTCACCACAATCATCATAAATCAGTGAAACAGAGGGCTAAGCAAGAGATTATTTCGCAGTCAGAGTGACAAAACGTAACAAAGCAACGGTTTTACTAACACTAACACTAACCCTACTCCAAACACCAACTCTAACCCTGATCCTAATCCTTACCCTAACCTAACCTTACTCCAAATTTGTTTCTAAACCAATCTTGAAGAAAAATGTTTTGGCGAAATGTCATTCTGAGGTCAGCGAAATAGTTGATGCCGAGGGCTAAACCCTGTTAAATCAGTGAGCTTTCTGCCATCTTGGATTAATGTGGATATGCATGTGTGAAGTCACAAGCAGGGTCACGCAAATATTTTACCCAGATATGCAATGGTCATTTATACAAGCTCAAAATTATACTTCGGTCACTATTTCAAATAACAATTTGACTGACAACGTTTTAAGCATCTACTTTATTTTATTTGGTTGTATACGAGTAATTTTATATGGCTAAGCCCACTTTTATAACGTCGCCAAAACCAGCGTTAAAATGAAATAAAAAATTAATCCAAAATGGTGGACGGCTCGTTGTTTCCAGGTGAAATATAGCCATGTTATCTACAAGACCATCACATACACGTGGTGTTTCCACAAACAAAAGTATCATATGTTTTATCGCCGTTTGTTTAAAAGTCGATTAGCTTAATCCTAGGTTAACCTAAAATTCAAAGCGAATTACCCAACATCTGGACCAATGAGAGTTTTCATCTCTGAAGTTTTGAAACAAATAGATGTGCAGAAATACATAAACTAAAACAGCAGGTTAAATTTAACGCAGGCGGTTAGCGCTAATCCACAGTGCTGTAGAAGTGGGGGGTCCCCCTTCTTCAAGCTCTGGGGGGGCTGAGCCCCCCTTCTACTTTAGAAAATCGAGAATTTATTAAGAACACTATTAAACTTCTTTTTTCATGAAGGAGAATCAAAATTACTAAAATGGCGTCTTTAATAAATCGATACTTTATCTTGTTTCAATGTTTCATATAATTATGCATTTATGCTCTGCATTTTCGAATATCTATGACGTCATCAGGGACCGCGGAGCAGGGGGACCTGGAGGGCTTTAGCTCTCCCCTCCCCCAGGATCTCTTCTGCAATCTCAACAAAAATATTTCATTTTGATTTTAAAAAATTTCAGCAGGATTAATCAGTTTGGACTATCATAGACTTTTTAAAATACGTTACAGTAAGTTATTCCTTGCATATAATTATGTAGATTAGTTCAGTTTTCATTAGTACACTGGACAGGTGTTTGTTTCATTTATTATTTTCTTGTTATGTATTAGTGGGCTCGCACTTTCCAGAAAAGCATTTCTAAGAAAAGTAGGGACGATAAGTATGGAAAATTAAATACGGCATTAAATTTCGAAGAAAAAATCTATAAGGAAAATGTACTAAGCGAATAAATTTTACCCCTATATAATGGCTTGCTTAAGAGTCGTTGAAGAAACATTTTTAAGCGAAACTAGCAGGTTTTATTTCATTTCCGGGGCTTTGAGAGGTCTCAGATTTCAAAATTTTCCGGACCCCCCCCCCCGAAGGTCGCCTATACCTTTTATGTTCCGCACTCGCTGATCAAAATGCCTACGCGGCTACGCGGTCCCTGGTCCGTATGACGTCACACATCTTTTACGATTTCACTGCTTCACGCTCGTCAAGAGAGCCCCCCCTCTGGTAAATTTAGTTCTACAGCACTGCTAATCCAGCTTTGAACAACCGGCCCCTGGATGCTAGTTTTGTCTTAAGATTAAAAATATTTTGCCGTGATGTGAGCGGTATATTTAATATGTAAATTAATGAAATGAATGATGGTCGACAATTATATAGTTGTAAAACTAAAATATATTTTACGTGCAGAAATTGATGGGAAACTAAAAGTTACTTTGACTTCTGTGTGTGTTAGTGACTTAGTGTTATGAATATGATGTTTGTGATGTTACTCTGAGTGTGCATCCACACCGGGCAGACTGAAAAGTTTGCCTGACCACGGTGGCAAAATCTCTCGTGTAATATTGAAAAGACATGACTCGCCTTCGCTTGGAAGCGGTTGTTCAAAGCTGGATTAGCGTTAACCCTATATTAAATTTAACCTTTTGTTTTAGTTTTTGTATTTCTGCATATCTATTTATTTCAATAACAAGACTTTCTGCGGTAAACTAGCTCTTATAAACTGTCCTGCCCCTATATAGGATGAGAGTTGAAAAGCGAGAGTTTGTACGAGAGTTTTCTCAACTCTTATTTCCGGCCGAACGAGAACAAGAGTTGCATGAGAGTCGACTGGATATATACCCGATTCAAACGAGCAAAAACTCTCATGAATTTTCATCAAAATTTCAACCAGCTCAAAGTTGACGAACGTCGATGAGAATTGGCGGTCATTCGGTCAAACGCAAGCGAGAGTTGCAACTCTCATCAATTCTCTCGTCCTATATAGTTTGACCGGGTTTTAGGTTAAAGTATACATAGATTTCTACGAGTTATTAATAAAGGATACTGGAACAGCAAGAATACAACTGTTTTTGAATGTTCTTCACTGTCAACAGCACATCAAGAGCCGTAACAAGGTTTCACGCCAGTCACGGCTCGTTTGTAAGGTTTGTTATATAGCAATCCACTTTCAAGCAGTCGAGTTACTGAACCACTTTTGTTACTGAAGACCTCATTTATACCATATGTATTTCGACGTTAGAAGTATTTCTTTTGCCATACGGAAAGCTTTTTGTCATGGCAAATATGCACGTAACATGCTTAAACGTCCGAGTCACTCAATTTCTGCATGTGCATGAAATGCTAGCGACCATGCATGCATGTACTTGTTAATTTGCATAAATAACAAACAGAGTTAAGGTCCCCAGGGATTTAACTCAGTTTTAACTCGAACGGCTGAATATCAATTCATCGAAAGAGTTCTTCAATAATCAAGACAGGTTTTCGATCTAAAAGACTGAAACACGAGTCGATTGGAAAGTTTACAATTTCATATTTAGGCACTTTTAATCGTTCGTTCGTTTATCCCTTTATCTTTGACTTTTTGGCAAAAAGTAAAAATTGGAAAATCGACTGGGAATAAAGCCCGTCGCGGATATAACGTCACATGTCAAAACAATCAGCCACAAGATGTAAACCAATGAAAAAACATATAACCACAGTGAAACACGCTATTTGATTGGTCAATATACCCGTGCAAGATCTAGCCAGTGATATGCATGCTATGCAGGATCAGACAATCTTGGGAAATTTAAATGTCTTTTTAAAATGTCGGACATACACAAACGAGAGACAAGTTAACAAAAACATTATTATAATTGACCACATTCTTATAAGGGGCAAACCATAAAGCCTGCATGATTTCCATATGGTCGTAACGGTCGTAAAGATTGAGTCACGATCTTTCTCATCAGCCGAAATACAACATTTTAGAACTGAAAATAGGCGGAGTGATTATAACTAGAGAATATTTATGATTTATATGTGGTTTACATGCAGGTATAAATCATTATAAACTGGCCGTTGTGAAAGATCGCGTGACTTTTGTTTTCCTTTGCGAGAATTTTTTTGTGGCTCGCCCTCTCCCCTATCTAATGGTCTGCCCTAAAATGTATGTGAATTTCGTCTATTTCATGAAATAGTTGTATCAATTATGCTGGTATACTCTACACAGACTACAGTTTCTTTATTGAAAGTATATGTGTTGATCAAAGTACATACAGCTATTGTAAAGCTCTTCAAGACCGGTAGGTCTGGAGTCGAAGTTTGGTGACACTATACAATGATCACATGTACATTTTTGTAGTGTAAACTAGCTTTAAATTACAATTTTTAAATCACATCAAAATTAGGAAACAGTAAAACCCCGCATATAATAACCTAGATTTTCCAAGTTAGCCTAAACAGGTTCTTATGTAAATGGTGCTTATCAGGAAATTAGGCTAAACAAATTTTTAAATAGGTTCTTATTTTGTTAGAGAAAAGCAACTCATTTTTATGATTTATATAAATTATGCACAAATGATCTAAAAAAATGACAGTATATGCACTATAAAGCGTTTGCACATGACGTCACAGCCGCCATGTTGGTGTTCCAATTCAAAATAATTTTAATTAGACTCTTTTGTCTGGAAAACCAACATGGCCGCCATGGCTTTTGTTGAGTTGATCCCTGGGGAATGAGTGCAAACGCTCTACAGTGTGTCCCCCCAAAAAAGTACCCTCTATAGAAATAATCCTATTGTTATAAGGGTACTTTTTTGGGGACACACTGTACATCAACCCTATATAAGCACTTTCAAACTACACTGATTGTAACTTATGACTTAATTTTGATTCTATTTGATAGTATAAGAATCTGTTTTGAAATTCTTGCCTGAACAGGTTCTTATTTAATGGGGGTCTAAATAAAATATTTTAGCCTAAGAGGTTCTTCAATTCTAGGTTCTTATATGCGGGGTTTATTGCATACAAATAAACATCATTGAGAAACGTTTACGGTAATTATACAACAATCACGTTATATACTATCTCTCTTAAAGATAATAACTAATTATATAATTGATTAATGCCATTACACGAAGCAATTAATTATAAGACCTTAAGGTCAGAAGGGAAACCGGAGAACCCGGGGAAAAACCCTAGAATACATAAATTTTCATCAACCTGAGCAGCGATAAGGGGCCGAGCGGCGCTAACGACCTCTATACTTGTTATTTAAATCACGTAAAAAATACATACAATACGTACATTCCGGAAGAGATCAACATGCAATATTCAAAACATTGGCGGTGCTTGGGGGTGAAAAGCGAACACGGTCAAAAATAACTAGTTCTGGGTTTCGACTGCGCATCCAAACAAACGCATCGGGATAAAATTGCACTTGCTGAATCATAACATAATTTCCGAGACTGGAAGAGAACAGTATTGAACTTATCACAATTCAGTCTCATTTTATACAAACAAATTTAATTCTCTGTGCGAAACAAGAAACAAAAAGTAAGCGCACTTGAATAAAATATTTCGATAATCTGAAGCAAGACAACGGGAGCATTTTTTAATTTGCATAACCAACTCAATTTGTAGTTGTGTTGTCGTTATATTTGTACTGTATATCATGGATCGCTTTTTAAGCCATTTAAAACACTCGTAGTCCGTGCTTTATCAGATATAAAACACTCGAGCTGCGCTCTCGTGTTTTATATCTGCTAAAATACTCCTGCTTTAAATAGTACTTACAACATAACAAAACACAAATAGATAATTGTAGAATACTTCGTGGAATTTTATCCCGACTCAGAACCTTGGATACGCAATCGATATACGAACTGCATGCTTAAGCGGGCGCACACTCAACGATTTTAGTTAAGCGTAGGTGCATGTTAATTAACGAAGCCAGTGAAGAGAGCGAGAAAAACGAGCTAACAAATTATGCAATTGACTGGCCTTCGTTTTAAATGCATCCAAACCGTAAATAAGCAAACTAAATAAAAATCGCAGGGTATGCGCCCAGCTTAAATAAACTTTCAGTTACATTTGTCAGCCAATAGTCAATGAAAGCATGGTCTAGAAACTCCCCAAACTTCAAAGCGTCTATATAGTATATTTTCACGAACTCGTGGTTAGAGCTTGACAACTGGTCTCCGCAGCTCAGTTGGTTAGAGCACTGCACCGGAATCACAGGGCTGCAGGTTCGATTCCTGGCAGAGGGCCTATACTATAGTTGCATTTTTCACATTACTGCTCCTGGTTAGGTCTTAATAAATGTATAAAATTTACACTCGAAATTTTCAATCCTTTCAACAGCACTGCTGAATGCCATTGCATGATTATCTCGAAAATTCATCGTCTTCTCCGAGCATAACTTTATTAACTTTCCGACGAAGGCCCCTCGCTCGAAACGTCGAAATTCTCCTTGTATTTTTCAGGTAGTTGCATCCCTATCAATCCGTGAAGGAAAAGTAGAACAAAGACTTTGCAGAGTTTCGAGACCATACTTTGATTGAATATCGGTCAACCTCTCTGTCCTCCACAGAAGCTTTTAAAGGGGCGCGGGCGAAGAAAGAGGAGAAGACCCTGCGATTGTCTTCATATCACGTACCTTCCAACGCCATGGTGAAAAGTTGATTTCCTTCGAAAACCTCTGCGAAGGAAAGAGTGAACTCAGTTCACACCCAAACACCGCCAATGCATGTCGCCAGTTGATTTTTTCAGTTTGGACCATAAACATGAGAGTCATGTTGAACATGGAGTACAGTAATATCCTTTAAGAAAAAAAAAAGAATTGCTTAGTTAATTAGGTTAGTTGGTTGGTTGATGGTGTGTTTGTGTGTGTAAAGGGAGGTGCGCTAATAATCTTTCCTCGACTAACAGTAACAGACTTAACTCAGGGACAGCCCGCTGACCCATCCTTCATCTTAATAAACGACCATGTGAGAAATAAACTTACAACTGGTCCACCAGGCACAACTGGTCCACCAGGTACAACTGGTTCATCAGGTACCACTGGTTCACCAGGTACAACTGGTCCACCAGGTACAACTGGTCCACCAGGCACAACTGGTTCATCAGGTACCACTGGTACTTGATCGCGTCGTAGTCCATTGATCTATTACAGTAATGAATTGAACAACAATTAATTATGTTGGATTACATGAAAAAACGCATGCCCATGCACAGAGCTTAACAATTCGTGGGAGAATATTTCAAGTGTAGAAGTCTAGTGTATATACGTAGTATTCTACAATAAGCTGCCGTGGTCTGTGTCTGAACTTTAACTTGAAAATTATATCTCAAACGTTGTCCAGTGTAGGTCGTATTCTGCAATAAACTGTTGTGCTTTGTGTCTGAACTACGTGAAAAAGATATCTCAAACGTGGTGGTCCAGTGTAGGTAGTATTCTACAATAAGCTGCCGTGGTTTGTGTCTGAACTACCTGAAAAAGATATCTCAAACGTGGTGGTCCAGTGTAGGTAGTATATTCTACAATAAGCTGCGTGGTTTGTGTCTGAACTACCTGAAAAGATATCTCAAACGTGGTGGTCCAGTGTAGGTAGTATTCTACAATAAGCTGCCGTGGTTTGTGTCTGAACTACCTGAAAAAGATATCTCAAACGTGGTGGTCCAGTGTAGGTAGTATTATACAATAAGCTGCCGTGGTTTGTGTCTGAAGTCTGAACTACCTGAAAAGATGTCTCAAACGTAGTGGTCCAGTGCAGGTAGTATTCTACAATAATTCCGCAGTAGTTATATTGTCATCATTCTGTTATATTGTCCATTTATTGGAGCTACATTGCAGTTAGGGCCGGGGGCGACTACAACAAAACAAAACAAAACTTACGATCTGGCGAACCTCATTATGCGTATTCACAAGTTGCTGCAGCGCACCATTGTGTGTGCGCAAATTATCTGACTGCATTCTCTCAGTGTCTAGCTGCATATAACAGAATAAAAGAATGTATACAAATTAGTTTGTATAGCAATAAGTACATACTTGTTTTGCTTTCTGTGAGCAACCAAAGCTAAACTAACTTTATTTATGTGATGCAAAGATTGTTCATCAATCTTGTACTCAGAAAACGTCTGAACTTTATTTATAAATTAATTTGAACTAGATAACTCCATATACCAATTCGAAAACTACCTGTCTCTACATTGCATTTCAACAGAGACTGCTTATAATATTAAAGTGATGTGTAGGCAGGCAGAGATTACCTTCAGTTGGTTAAAATTAAATTCAGGTGAAAAAAAATATGATAACAACTATTTTGCGAATCGATAAATTAGTTCTATAGGCCGTTTGCTGCGTCCCGATATCGTTAACATTTATTTCCCCTGTCTTGGAACTGAAATATTCTTACGGGAACTAACACTTTCGAACACGCTGAGTTCGAATCCGAAAAGTTCCCGCTCCGTGGAGCTGCAGTTTTCTCACAAACTGCAATTTTATCTTCACTAATTTCACGACAACTTTTTTCATTGTTCAACGACACGGATCGATGACGACAAACGATTATGTCACCGGGGCCGCCGAGAGGGGGGCAGGGGGCAAATTGCCCCGGGTCCCGAGGTGCTGGGGGCCCTTGAAAAATTTTTGTTGGGCCCCAGTCTTTTTTGAGTGTTAAATATTTCCGCGCAAACGACAAGATATCTGTTTTCTTGGGCTAAGTACCGAAATTTGGCATAAAAAATGAGATAAAGTCGCTGGAAAGCAATAGCAGCGTACTCGTCCGGAAAATTTTTTTTACCCCTAAAATGGTACACTGACCGAAAATTTTTTGGCAACGGGGGGGGGGGGGGGGGGGGG
>CACRXK020006822.1:2214-24317 GCA_902702795.2 Paramuricea clavata | reverse complement strand
CAAGCGAGGTGTAGGACCGTGTAACTTGCCAGGAATGCGAGTATAAGCTACGGCAGTGTGTAGAAAATCGAAAATTAAAAAAATTTCTCAGAAAATAATTTTTGAAAACAGCTAGAGAAATACAACTAATACTGACCTGTTCTTCTATTTCAGGGTCTTGTGAGCTTTGAGGAGGATAATGAGTACTCAGCCCATTCCTTTGCTGTTTCTGACCGTCATTCCCTTGGAATGTACGCCTTAGCTCATTGACAACAGCTTCACCCGGGACGTAGGATGTACTTGGATATGTTACATGCGTTGTTGTGTCTGCAGGCATTGTGGGCAGTCTTACCCAGTTATGCACCGAGTCATCACTCTCATTCTTTGCGATATGTGTAGCATGTGTGTAATGTAGTGCTTGTTGTGGATGACTTCTGTTACTGATGGCTGACGACTGCATCACATGACCATAATTGTCAGGTGTTACAAAAGATGAAAAACCGTGTGTTGACTCACGAAGGGGACCAATGTGTGCGGCACTCGTGACAAGGGCTGGTGTCTGCCGTAACATCCATGTCTTAAAACAAGAAAGGACTTTTGTTAAACGTCCTGTGTACGATATACAGTACAAGTTAAGCTGACAGCTACTGTACCTGAAGGTGTTACCGTGTGATATACACAAGCATAAGGGGGTTGTTTATGCATACAGGACGCCATTAAAGACAATGGTCAAACAAACTCGTTGAAAAATATAGTATTGCATTGGAACTATCGTTTGTAAATTTAATACAATCCAAAAGCTTATAACTGGACAATACAGTACCAATGACAGTACAAGAGCTCTGAGACCTTGACCTCAAGGTTATCATTACATTGTTGGGTAATTAAGTTATTGCTATACAGAAGGTTATATGGAGGCAAGTTCGACTCGAGATCATCCCTGATGTAGTAGCCATTACTGGAGTACAGACTCATTGGCTTATGAATATAATTTGTTCGTGGGATTAAAATAATTAAGTCACTTTTTAATTAGATTAGTGAAACATACCTTAAGATATTATCCTTACCGAATCATGACGCCCGTTAGTACCAACAGTTCCCACAGTATTTTCTGTTGGGGCAGTCAGTACTGACATTGCTTCAGCACAGTGAGATTGCATCATCTTTTGAAGTCGGGTGATCATCTTATGTCTAGCACAGGAAAATATGTCAGGTAGAATATTCCACTGATGACATATATATGTCTGAGTGTATTCTGCATTTTTATTTCAAGTTGCATGCACATCAGCGTGAAGTAGTGTGTGTTATTAATGGTGTAATCGAATTAATTTAAGCCTTTTGATTGTTTAGCGTGAGTTTGGTTACCCTTTGAGAATGTTAAATTGTAATCATGTGCATAACTTAGATACAAGATACATTTATTTGCCACAAATATTAAGTTTACACATAGTAGTCTGTATAGTAGTAATGGCAAGGAGACCTCATGAATTTAGATCAGTGCGACATGAATGGGAACGATAGTTATTTGCTGATCTAGTGTTATAATTGTGTATACTTGGTTGCTAGTTACAAACATGTGAAGAAATACTTGTGGTAACATCTGTTTGTGGTAACAAAACAGAAACTTAGATATATGGAACGAGTTAACTTGAAAAATGTCTAGTAAACCTAATTGTGAAAGAAAAGGAGCAGAATGGGCACGAAAGTCCGAGTTTGTTATGACTCGCACAGCACGCTTTTGTTATGTTGATGACCAAGCTAAGTTACAGTAAATTATATATGATTGTTGGATAAATTAGAGTGTAATAGAGAGATACTTTGGTTTTAGTTGATAAATAAAAGCGACATCTGTGTAATATACCTCCGGATTTGGAGATCTTTTTGGAAACATAACTGATGTGTTGTTTCCAAGTAAGATGTTCATCTATATGTACTCCCAAAAATTTGATGGTTGTTTTTTGCTTAAGCATTTCGTTATCGTAACAAAGAGATTATTTCTAATTTGTTTCCTATTGGATTTGAAAATGAAATCATTCATCATAGACTCTAGATAATTTGAGTCGGAGTGAGAATAGAAAATGCTAGTATCATCTGCAAAAATCAAAGACTCAATTCGGATGCATTAGGAAGATCATTAATATACAATATAAAGACCAAAGGACCTAGAATAGACCCTTGAGGGACACCACATTTTATTACTTGTTCCGAATTAAATTGAACAAATTGTTTTCGATTTGCGAAGCAGCTACCTTATTATAGGAAATTAACGATGCACTTTATTAACGCGACATAAATTAACACGACATCAAATTAACGCGGATTGCTTCTAGGTCTTTTAAAACATGATTATATTAACGCGAATCTGATATCCATGGTTGACAAATTAATTACATTAACGCGAATAGGAAAATATAGACACAACAACAAAGGTTTATTGTTAAGAGGAGCACTGATGTTTTTAGCTTACGTTAATATGCTGTATTTTGATATTAAAAGAGTTAGTGTTATATAAAACAAATCTAGGTATTTTTAACTAACGATAAATGAAAATTACATACTTAAAATTAACGATCACATAAATTAACATTAATTAAATTAACGCGAATTTTTAAAATCCGCGTTAATAACGTGCATCGTTAATTTCCTATAATAAGGTATATTGATCCACTTCAGAGCCAGATCGCAGATACCGTAATGCTCCAATTTTCCGAACAAAATTTCATGGTCTATCGTATCAAAAGATTCAGAAAGATCTAAAAAAAACGCCCGCAGTTATTTCATTTTGATCAATGGCCGACTTTAAAGTATACTAAGTGTATTTTCATCTTACAGGAAATTTACGATGATGCGAAGGACATTTCCCGTAATCTTTGGATAGCATTAAATCATGTGCTCACTTCAGGATTGAAATACAATCTAATGGTAAATTCAGTCTTCTGTGCACGACGCAGCCAAATAGTCCAAAAGAAAAACTATCATTGATATTTTCATATCACTATATAGCCAGCTGAGACCAAATATTGCCCATAACGTCGCTCAATCAGGATTACTTTATTTTATACTCACTTTTCATTTCTCAATGCCTCCCTTTCCGTTGATATTGTCACAAGATCATTGTGGGATTTCGTCAGCCTATTAAAACATGTAATTATTACCTTAGTATATATATAGATGGAGAAATGTTATGTCTTTAAATCTATATATTTGTGTCTACTTATAGTTTACTGCGTTGGACATGCAGTGTAGCACATAATGGATACGTCCAGAGTGCTTGCTCGTATGGGCTGTAATACATATATACATATTTGAAATTAAAGCACTAGTCTGCAGTCTGGCTTGACAATTTCACAATCATATTATCTCACTTTTTCTCTATTTTATTTTTGTTTTTGTAATTGCCTTTCCAAATCCAAAAATAGATTTCATAAGCTAGGAGGGGTGTACACCCCCCAGTATATCCATCCCCAAGTTACGATACGAGCATGATATATACTACCTTTCCTCGTACTCTTCGCTAGTATCTTTCAACCTCCGATCTTCTTCCTTCAGTTGCTATATAGATTAAAGATGAAAAAATAAAGACATGCAAAGGCCCCATCGACATGCACTAATTCATTTATGTTTAATTTTGCAAACGCATTTAGCATGCGATTTCGCCGATCGTCCACACTGAGCTAACACAGGCAAAGACGTTTGCTTGTTAGTTGAGCTACTGTAATTTGAACACCAAGCAATTCGATAGGTGCATGAATATTATCAAAAACGCTGACGACAATCATAGCGACGTGGCTGTGCATGTTGTTTGCTCTGATTTTAGCTGAAATACTTGTCTCGAGCTTGCATGACATATACAATATTATTATTAATTTTTATTAATCGAATATTTATACAGGATATAAATCACTTCAGTCCAAAGAGAACTGTTATCAATTATGGTTAATTATTATGGTTTCATAATCTGCCAGCAGTAGCTTACGACTATAAACATGACGCTCTACACTGTCATACGTTATTCTCAATTGATCTCTGCCATTGCAAAGCTATACGACAGACCATTGGTCCAGATTTTAGGTCCCAAAACGTTAGTGCGGTCGCAGATACATTACAGTATGTGTATCCGTTTTTGCAATAGAGAGGTTCAGATTTGACAATTTTGACTTCCATTATCGCTTCAACTACTTCTCACTGGCTTAGTACGCATCTGATTGGTTAATGGTCCCTTAATTTTAGTGGTAGTGGTAGTCATATCTGAACCTCTCCAAAATATCAAAAACAGAGTGTTACGAAAACGGATTTATTTAGTGCGCATGAACGTAATCATCAATGTTCTTACAAGGACTTTTTAATACAAACTAACTTTACGTATATCTTTAAATATGATAATGAAAGTTGATCACTTGATAGATCAATACCGAATGGACATTGGTTTAGTGATCTGAAGTGATTACCCTGGCTGATAAAAAATAGCGTGAGTGTTAAGTCTGGCGCACACGATGCGATTTTAGTCGGCCGATAAAAATCGTTTGACATACCGATATACATCGGTATACTCCGCAAACGATTACGAAAAAAATATGCTCCCTGAACTGTAGCCGCCATGTTGCCAAGTAAATACAAGCACGTGATCACAGCATGAAATCTGATTGGTTATACTTAAAATTCCACCGATAAAAATCGTATAATATCAAAACATTTTGATGTTGTCCGATTAAAATCGAGCAACAAAAATCGGTTAAAAATGACACCGCACACACAACGATTTTGTTAGTTTTAGTCAAACGATTTTTATCGGCCGACTAAAATCGCATCGTGTGCGCCAGGCTTTAGTTCTCGCCAGCTTTCAACTTTCTAGTTTAAATTTAAATCTTTAACCAAATTTACCTGGTGAAAATTATTAAGCTGTTTTTCTAAATCATTTCTGTACTTCTTGGTTAAATCTTCAATCTACGATAACGAAAGAACAATAAGTACTGTTTTCCATTGGTTTGAATAAGTCATTGTAGCATCTCGCACAATTTGAGAAAAAACAAGCACGACTGAGTATTTCAAAGACAAACATAATTACACAAGTACAAATAAAGATTGAAAATAATTTTGTAGTTTTGAACCTCACAAGACCGGAGCATAATGAATTGATACACACTAAAGTTTTGCTTGCTGGAGCATAGAAAGTGACGCATAATGTACAAATAAAAATAAGATGGAGTATAATAACGTATACACTAGTCTATAGCTTTAAGATTAATATACGCATTTACCCATTATGTGCCATGAGCGTTTAAGCACACATTCCAGTGGAAAGCAGTGCTCCTTCATGGGTGCCTTAAACAATATGAAGTGGCCCAAAGTGTGCTCAGTCGTTTTTCTGATCTATCTATTGAGAGTGTTAAATTTGAGGCAGCGCTTTCCTTGTGATAGTAGGGAGTTTACGATCTACGACGCGGCCGGCTCGACGACGCGCTTTCAAAACAAAGAAATTTGGTGTTTCCACAAACAATAGTATATTATATGTTTTATCGCCATGCAAACCTACAAAGAACTTACAACTGAGAAATTTGTCATGCAAGACAAAAACTGTCAATAATTTGTGGTCCCAGGAGTATTGTCAAACGCGTTGTCATTCTCAACACAACGTTAAAAAAGCATTATTACCTCTTTCAGGCAACGCGAAAGCTTAATGCGACACAAGAGGTGTTACTAAAAGTCGAAATCACAGCAAACATTGCATCGCTTTAGCCGAACGTAGCATTTTGTAATGTTATTTGAAATACTCAAATATTTATTACAGTAATCGAAATGCTTAGCGCTCATTCTTGAGCTAAAATTTAGACCGCGTCGTTGAGCTGGCCGCGTCGCAGATCGTAAACTCCCTAGTAACTTCTAATTTACTACTGTATTACATATACTGTAAGCCAGCAGCCTAAAAATCCCACTGTTGCTCACTAACTATACACAAGAAAATGCACGAAAATGAGAAATTAATGTTCATTTCAATTTGAACGACTCTTTTGCTGTCGTTTTGACTCTTTTGAATGAACAGTGAATTAGTGGTGGACTCTTCGTGAAATACTGGGGAGGGGGCGAATTAGGTTGCCAACAGATGACCACCTATTGTAGCTGAAAATAGATCTTAGTTCTTTAACCCATTGAGCCACAATGCGCCCTACTTATTTTTTTTATTTGTCTAACGCCAGACGATTTTACTCGTCAATGGGGAAGCTCTGCATCTTAATGGATTACACTGTTTTGCCTTGATGCAATATATAGTTTACATGTAATTTTTAGCCTATATAACAATGCTTCCATGGTTGAAAATTTTTTGTTACAGTTTTGTTACACAGTTATTCAGCTACAGTCTCATTCAAAGGATTTCAGAAATTATTTGGAGAGGGGGAGGGGCGGTTGTCCCCCTAGTGTCCGCCTCTGCAGCGAATATGACGATTTTCCCAACAATTTCTAAATAAGTGTTTCTAAATATAAATCTTGCCTGTTTCTTATGAGCAATTTTTATTTCATTTTCACTTTTACTCAGCTGACTCTGAGCATCTCGTAGATTTTTGCTGATCTAAGATTAAAAGAATCACACAAAGCCAAGTTAACCTCAAACAATTCAAAAATAAATTAAACCAAATACAAATATTTATACTTGTCTTTCCAGCTCTGCTCGATGCTCACTATCTTGCCTTGTCCGCTGTGCTTCGAACTTTGCTGTGAGAAGAGTTATTTCTGTTTTTAGATTTTCCTTAAATTAGAAGAAACGTGTTGTTACTTAAGCATGGATTCCATATGGTTCTAACTGAACGCGTCGCGAACGTGTCGTGAAGTATTTGTCGTGAATGATTTTTATGCTTGTTTCCAACTGCAGGGTACGATAATTCAAGATTTGTAGTCGTACCTGACTGGTACGCAGGGTCTTAGCTAGGATTTTAGATCTTGGGCGTGTTTCGAAATGACCAGGGTGTGCACATGTCAATTACCTCAAATAGCCAAATTCACGGTTCTAGTTACGCTCGCCAACAACAGACAATACCTGTGGTTGTTCTATGCTTTGCAAGTTATTTCGGCAACTCTTGGGGGTATTTAAAATAATTTTAACACCATACAGTTCCCATTATCCATCAAAACATTAAAACATCACAGATCACTTTTGCCAATTTCAACATAGCCTGCGTGGCAGGCGGTATTTCTACAGGCAGCGAAAATTAGGGAGGCAAAGGAAATACCCAAGTACCGCCTGCCATGCAGGCTAATTTCAACAACAACCGTAGATTTTACAAACTTTCTTACGACGTACAGTAAATAGGAAGAAATTGTGTCTGTTATTTTATGAACCTAAACGGCGTTCATTTTATCTAGCCGTGTTTTTCCCTCTTTGGCCGCGATAACACGGCCAACAAGGCCCTCTAGCTAAGACCCTGCTGGTACGCCAATGGTTTTTGCCGCGTACTTGAAACACAGGTTTCTGAAAAGTATGTTCAGACTATACGAGGTAGAAAAAGAAGCACAATTACATATACAAACAATCGACTCCAACGTTTCTTAGTGCCATCAGTCCAATCATGTTTCATGCCAAGACATCTCAGACGATATACCAACTAAATTACGGTATTGAATACCTTGGGCTTGGAAATGTTCATGTGGTACCAGAAAAAAGTAAGTACGCAGATAGCAAGAGTTCCGTGTACCTACGTGGTACTTGACTGAAAACAAAGAAGTACCAGACCGTAATACTGGCGTACCTCCGGTACGTAAGTACGCGAATTATCGCACCCTGCCAACTGTCGTGACACTGTCGCAAGTTAATCTCGTACCCAGGGATCTTACAAGCAACTGGCGGTAGTTTTAAAAAGACAAACACGGTCCCCCAAAGGGGACCTTTGCCCCCCCCCCTGATTGTCGCAAAACTGTTGCCACGCTGTCGTTTTCTGTTTCCATTAAAACATATTAACCGTCACGACACATTTTTAGCCTGTCGCAACTGTCGTCGAGATAGAACTCGAGCCTATCTCGATGACACTGTTGTAACTGTCGTGAACTGTTGCCAGCGTGTCGCGACAAGACATTTCTTCATGTTTCCATTTGGTCGCGAACACTACTCTGACGACAGTCACAACACGTTCGCGACAGTTGCGAACATATGGAAACCAGGCTAAACTACTGCTTCCTACTGTATAGAACTTTCATTTGTATATAATTTCTCCACAGCTGAAGTTGTGTCGAGTCGTTCAGGTTCGGAGGTGTGGTATTACCGTTGTTGAACTTACTGTTGTATTAGCCTCAATATATACAAAGATCAAAGCAAACCAAGCAGTAATAAAGCTAAAATAATTGACGAGAAATTGTGCCAACGTCCGTTCAGTAATAGTAATAGTAATAGTAATAGAATTTGGTTATATTTTCGAAGAAGGAAAACCACCATCCAAGAAACATCCATTCTACAGATGGTCAACCTACACCTGGCAAGTTTTTGCGAAATAACGCGGTTTTAAGTTTCTCGCAAATTTAATTAGTAATACCTTTTCACGAAAACACGTATCCAACTGAACAGTAAGTTGTTGCACTTCCTTTTGTACTGCGCTCAGAACACGCTGACTATCCTAGAAGAATTATACAAAATATAATTCAGTGAATTATAGTCGTTGCCTGCATACTGATTAATGACTGTAAGTTTATGTGATTTCTTCTATAAAACTGAAATACAGAACAGAATAACAACAACTGTATGCACTATTTACAACATGAGCGGCCGTGTTGTATCGGATATGCAAACTCAAGTCGAAGGCGAGAGTTTGTATATCCAACACAACACGGACGAGAATGTTGTAAATACCTGTAGTACTTACAATCAAACCATCCTCGTTCTCAGGGCTTCTCGGCTAACCGCGAGGCAGCCGAGAAGCCTTAAGAACGAGAATGCAATCTAACCTGTATATAATCGCCCAGCATTACGTGACACCCTGTATTTAGTGGACAGTATTTGCATCCTAAATGCAGATAAATCCTCTCTATTTTTATCATTAGAATACATCTTAGCTGGTACATAAGAACACAACTGTGTTAAACAGGCAGTATTTTCTGTATTCCTTGAACGCAACATTTTGCGCTTGATTGACAGACATTGTTTCGTCAGGCAGAAATGTACGTACAATATAATAGTGCCGGAAACGAACTAAGGTCTTTTCGCAGTAGTTCACTGCAATGTGACAAAACTGTTTGAGGTAGAGTGCTATGGTAGTGCATGTCTGAACGTTTTACTTACTATAATGAAGTCGTTTTGGTATCGAAAAATGAAAACGTTAAATTACTGCTTCTATGAGGAGTCGGTTATTGGACAATTCATTCGAGGACGTTCGTGCGTTTCTAAGCGCATCCCACGTTTTGAAACCGGAATCTGGTGACTAGAACGTCTTTAAAAATGGACATTTCAGTTCATCCAAATGACTTCCTGAGGGTGTCCCCTTAGTACAGGTTTGACTGTATATGGAACATACCTCAGCAACTTGCTTTTCATGATCAACAAGTCTCTGAAAAGAAAAACGCGAAGAAGAATGATTTGTATCTTAACATGGGCCTTTCAAAATCAGACTGTACTGGTGCAACCATATTACTGTGATTCACTTGTCAACAATACATTAAATTTTGGTATACTTTATTGTATCTTTTCAGGATAGGCGCAAAAAAAAAAATACCTGTGGTTCCGGTTTCATATCGTGAAAAAATTAGGGTCGGTAGGTCGGAAATAAATTTTTTTTTGAAGATTTTTTTCATGGTTTTAGCGGTTTTTTGCTGGGCGATTTGCAGTAGAGTCCCGACATCAATATTAACTAGAGATGCGTATTTCCTATGGACGAAGTTAGGCAATTTGGTTCAATAATTAGTGTGACAACAGACGCCATTTTGGCATGCTGTACGAGCAGCCCGCAACCACCTGGAGAAAATAAGGTCGTACGGTCAATCGCGCTGAAAAAATAATAGGGTCGGCAGAAAAAAAATAGGGTCGGTCGGGAACCGGAACCACAGGTATTTTTTTTTACGCCATATTGCATAATACATCTCATAACCAGGAATGAGATTACTGTCCATCTTAAGTCTTAAGTGGACGCCTTGTACATGAGGCATTTTAACGTACGCGAGATTGTGGGAATAATGGTGCACAACAGCACAAATAAGGTATATGTCTTGTGATATGATGGACGCAAGGTCTGGTTCAAGTAGTAGTAATACTGAGTGTACAGTAAATGTAGCACTACACAGGTCTGCAAATAACTATATTGTTTGGAAGGACAAGATGTCCGGCCAAGACAAAATAAGGTTGGACATTTACCGGTTTTTCTCGGATAATGGACAAAGTAAATTTCTTCCTGGTTTTTTTTTTATATCAAAAGGTCAAATTTGGACGGACATGTCCGATGACCGGCACTAATTATTTGTGGGCCTGCTACAGAAATCTAACGAGAATATAAAATAGGATGTAGTAATCACAAAATCCGATCTAACCCTTTCATTTTCCAGGTCGTCAGTGTGAGCTTTTGTGATGAGATCGATTTGAGATTCCAGCTGTGACTTTTCCTCTTGCCAAACAAGTCTTTCCTGAAATATAAGCAAGATTTAGAATATCACTTTTGAACTCTCATGCTATGTGTAGTATGTAGTGTCTGGTACATGGCTACAGTCTGATACTGATTGTAAATCGTAAATGTTTTAAATTGACAGAACCAAACGTTTTTTTAATCAAACGGTCTAATTTCCTAGCAGAAGACAAATATTCATCTTTGATCAGCCTTTAAGGACAGCTCTCCTTATGCACCACACTCCATATGGACAGCTCTCCTTATATAGACAGCTCTCCTTATATGGACAGCTCTCCTTATATGGACAGCTCTCCTTATATGGACAGCTCTCCTTATATGGACAGCTCTCCTTATATGGATAGCTCTCCTTATATGGACAGCTCTCCTTATATGGACAGCTCTCCTTATATGGACAGCTCTCCTTATATGGACAGCTCTCCTTATATGGACAACTCTCCTTATATGGACAGCTCTCCTTATATGGATAGCTTTCCTTATATGGACAGCTCTCCTTATATGGATAGCTTTCCTTATATGGACAGCTCTCCATATGGACAGATCTCCTTATGGACAGCTCTCCTTATGGACAGCTCCCCTTATGCACCATTCTCCATATGGACAGCTCTCCTTATGCACTATTCTCCATATGGACAGCTCTCCTTATGCACTATTCTCCATATGGACAGCTCTCCTTATGGACCACTCTCCTTATGGATAACTCTCCATATGCACCATTCTCCATATGGACAGCTCTCCTTATGCACCATTCTCCATATGGACAGCTCTCCTTATGCACCATTCTCCATATGGACAGCTCTCCTTATGCACCACTCTCCTTATGAACAACTCTCCATATGGACCACTCTCCTTATGAACAACTCTCCATATGCACCACTCTCCTTATGAACAACTCTCCATATGCACCACTCTCCTTATGAACAACTCTCCATATGGACCACTCTCCTTATGAACAACTCTCCATATGGACCACTCTCCTTATGAACAACTCTCCATATGCACCACTCTCCTTATGAACAACTCTCCATATGGACCACTCTCCTTATGAACAACTCTCCATATGCACCACTCTCCTTATGAACAACTCTCCATATGGACCACTCTCCATATGGACCACTCTCCTTATGAACAACTCTCCATATGCACCACTCTCCTTATGAACAACTCTCCATATGGACCACTCTCCTTATGAACAACTCTCCATATGGACAGCTCTCTTTATGCACCACTCTCTTTATGGACAGCTCTCCTTATGCACCACTCTCCTTTTGGACAACTCTCCTTATGGACCACTCTCCATATGGACAGCTCCCCTTATGGACAGCTCTCTAATACAAACACCTCTCTAAAGGCCCATTTATACGGTACGATTAGTTGTATACGATTCTTACTCTGGCGTATGTGATCGAATAAACACGCGTACACACGTCACATTTCAAATTTCGCCATTAGCGAATGAGCAATAACGTGGCATTAGCACTCGTTTTCATTCGTCAGAATGACAATCGTATACAACTAATCGTATCGTGTAAATGGGCCTTAATAAATACACCTCAGCCTCGGAAATGGGCGGTTTCCTACGCCCTTATACAATTATTATATAATTTCTTCAAAATAACCTCTGTACATATTTATATAATAACGTTAAGAATTCAAGCGCTTTCATTGGTTGAGAGCCATGATCTATAAGAGGACAGACGCACGGAATTACGTCACACATCACACAAAACTCTTTGTTCTGTGCAGTCAATCACAACACAGCACGCGACTTAACGTAGCCAATAGCATTCCCTTATTTGTATAGATCATGTACGCGTAATATTTGTGCAATTTCGACTTTTTCAAATTTCCAAATGTTTGGGTGGATAAAAAGTAAGCTATTTACATGTTTAATTCGGGGCTTCTTATTATGTAAAACAAATAGATACGATTTTGCAATACGATTTTTTTTTACAAAAAAGTGACCCAGTCGTCTCGGCGGCTCGCGAGTCACTTTTTTGTTCTCCCACATTATGACGTCATACTGTGTATCTATAACTGAGCAGAAAAAGGCAAAATCTTATCTATTTCTAATTGTTAAATAACACGTGCCCTCAATAATACTAAATTCCGCAGACATCCGATGCTAAAAGTCGTTCCCGTGAGAGAGCAAAACCAGGGCAAAAACTTAGACTATAGAGTTGGCGTGTTTTTAATTGCTGAACACTTGAAAAGTTCAATGGAGTTTTCAAAGTAACATTATCTTGCTGACTTTTACAAAACAGACACTTCACACAGACCTCTCTAATACGGGCACTTAACTTTGTTCCTTTCACGTCCGTATTAGGGAAGTTCGACTGCACTGATTGTTTGTGTGATATATTACTTAGAGAACGTTGGCCAAATGACCACAACATGAATCTGATTGATCAGTTACTTCATCTAGACTTGCCTGTTCAAATAATCGTTGCGATTCTTTAGTGGTTCTTGCATTTTCTTCAAGACTTTCATACTCTCTATCCAGATTCGCACTCTTGGCTTTCTCTTCTTCCAAAAGTTGGTGAAGTTCGTATTTCTCTTCAAGTAAAGCAGTAATCTATATAAAAGAAAAGGTACCAGGATTCACACCCTTCAGTGATGATAGCATTCAAGGATTTTTTCCAGTAAATTCAAACACTTGAATGGGAAAAATCTTCGTGAGAAATGTCAAAAATTTTACTTTTTGCACTACATTACATTATGCTCTGATGACTTGATATTTAAAAATGTTTCAAGTACACGCAGTATTATCAACATAGTTGGAAGGAAATTTGTAGTTAGACAGGTGTACATATAATATTCACAACTTACCTGAGAGCCTTTCTCTCGCTCAGCATTAGCTGCTCTTTCTTGCTCTTGGGATAAAGCTTCAGCGGCCAAAGATACATCTTTCTCAAATTGCGCCAATATTTCTTGTTGTCTTTGCTGAAATTTCGTATCGTTTTCATGTTGTGCTTCCAGTTTGCTCATAGCATCAAATTTTTCTTCCTCATGCTTTTTCCAATCTTCAACCACGTGTGCTAGTGTCTATACACAAATACGAATACAATTAAAAATAATACACTAGTCTATATAAATATACAGGACTATTAGGAAGGACGTTTTTAAAAACTGAAATCAAATCCATTTTTCAATTTGGAAAATGCAATATCCTATCACCCCTACCACAATTTATAAGGCTCCTGAACTCTGCGAGGGTCAGTGTTTAGTCCGCGTTCTACAGAACATGTTGTGAGTAGCTCCTAGTGATTATATAATTGGTCAACGGCCGAAACAACGGCTGGATCTATCTCTGCATGCTGCACGACACCTCTTATTTACTACATTGAATTGTTTTAACGATTTTAAAAAATCTGCATATTTGAAAAAAAAATAAACAAATTATCACAATTTTTCTGTTTTGGCACTACAGATTATTTTAGAATTGTTGAAACAATTCAATATCCTAAAAAAAACAAATCGAAAATCTTTCACTCGCGGCTAGTGAGCCGCCTTAATGTCAAAAATATTATTTTTGATTGTGGAATATTTGGGTCATTCTATAAGAAGAAATATATGGTAAAAATCCTCATCTTCATCAACTTTTTCACTTTCGGGACATGACGTCATCAGATGATTTTTTAGAGCAAAAACAAAGAAAACTAATTCATCTAAAGACGTCATATCCAGAAACTTTGACAGTGAAACAGTTGATCAAGATAACGTGTTTTTTTTTACTATAGATATATTGTATTTCTTCTTAGAATGAACCAAATATTACACACATACACATGTACATACCAAAAATAATATTTGCCATTTTGCCGCACTATAAGTACAGTCTACAGAATGCTTTTGGGGCTTTTTCTCCATAAATCCCTATTTTCTTAGCGATCTATCTGACAAAGACTATCATGTAGAAATTTTCACGAAATTTTTCATTTAATTTCATTATCATCTGAAAACCTAGAAAATCTCTGATACATGCATTCTGATAGTATACAGTATGTTATAGTACGTACTTTATCAAGCTGGTTTATCATGACGTCTTTTTTCCTGTCTGCAGAAACAGCAACAGCAAGCTCTTGTTGTGTCTCGAGAAGCTACAACAAAGAAATAAATTTAACATTTAAATACGATCAGTCGATCAAAACAAAAATCTGCAGCAAATTAACTATAACTGATTTAAACAAAATTATATTCGAAAAAAATCATTTCTGTGTTAGAGCTATATTCCGTAATGTCGCACTGTAGCTATATACATGTAATACTAAAACAAATTTCTGCGCCGGTTTCCCGACGCTATATACCTAGCTTTTGGCCACTGAAATTACCGACCCTAAACTTTTTACCTGAATTGCAAAGAGCTTAGAGCAATTTTTCGTACCCGCGTAGTTTTGTACTAGCTATATATAAAGTATAACCCGTGTTTCAAAGTTGATATAACATTTAATATAACGAATGTTCGTTCCGTCTGTTGCTGCCGTAATTGACGTGGAATATCATTCTCAACATGAGCATTTACTCTATATCTAGGTTTTTGCAAGAAATAGGAAACCCATGCATGCTTTTTTGCCTAACTTTTTTTAATTGTCTGGGTTCTATTGTTTTAATTTAGTCAAGATTTTAAACAAATTTACCTTTGATTGGAGACCTTTAATTTGCTGTTCACAATGCTTGAAGAAGAGAAATTAAACATTTATCATAAATCAATTATTAACTAAACAAAATTACAATGACGTCGTATTGTACCTTTCTTTTAGAACGTTCTTTCTCGAGGGATTCGTTAAGGAGTGTGTTTTCCAGTAACAATGATTTATTGTATTTTTTGTTTGATTTTCCGGTGTCGTTATCTTCACTCAATCCTGTGGAATCATTGGACATTCTAACCTAACCATTAGAATAAAATAACATAAAATGAATCAAACGATTTTCATAGTATGAATAGAGCGTTTTGTACTATTGACCTCACAAAAGTCTAATAAAATATAAAATCTTAACTATATGAAAGCTACAAATCAGGCTGTCTCGCATGTTTCCTAGATCACTATCACGAGTGTTCGCCAAAAAATTTGAGTCGATTTTAAAAACTCAAGAATTTCTCCTCGAGTTATCACCTCAAAAATACCAATTTATCGCCGAATTTTAACCCAAATGTTCAGCATCGTTCTCAGGTCTAAAACACTTTACACGAGAAGTTACTATCGCAAGAACCTGGCGCCTGATAAGCCACAGAAATCCCAATGCCCTCGATTTCTTTGAAATTCCTACATTTACCTCTTTCTTGTTTGTATTAAGATAGCTGCTCATGAGATTGGTGGTGGTAATGCTGGGGAACATGTCTTCGCCACCGCCAGAATACCGTTTCTTATCTACACAATAAAACAAGAGTGCATGGTAAAGAAATAGAATCATAGAATGGAAATTGTATGGACCTTTATTGGAAATAGAATGGATTTTGGTTATCCATAATAATTGTATATTTCCATAGTATGATGAAATAGTATGGATATATTATGGATATAGTGGTGCAATTGCAAATTTCATTGTATGGATTTCACAATTTTTCCAAGTGGTAGGGAATGTGACAGTATGCTCCAGAACGTCTCAGTGTTCTCGAATAGCGCAGTTTATTTTACAGAAATATACGCAATCCTCATTTTTAATTTCCTTCTGTCAATTTCCTCCATCTCCTCCGCAGAGGCTTTAAGAATATCGTAAACCTTCGACTACAATCATGCCTCCGAATGTAAGCTGTCGCCCCGTGTATAAGGCCATCATATAGTCATTAACGTTCATGTCATTTCGAATGTGAGCTCACACAAATACCTCTACAGAGGAACAGGATTCTCAAATTCAAAAAATTCTCAAATTTTCCTCTACAGAGGAACAGGATTCTTTATTGGAGACTTAACGGAATTTCTGGTGAGCATTTTTAGTAGTCTTACGAAGTTTTACTGAAAACTGGGAGCGCGCGGGGGAAGGGGCAACACGAGGAAAAATTCTTCCTTCCCGTCACTCTTTGCGCGCTCTTCTCGTGCTGCGAAAAACGTCGTGGAAGACTAATTAAAAAGCTCGCAAAAAAGTCCGTTAGTAAATTAAAGCTAATTAAGCCTCTTATATCGACTACGTAGCCGAGTAGCGTACGGACAGTGTATATGATGTTTAACCGACAGTACGTTCGAGCAACAGCGCATTGGTAGAAAGTAATTTTTTCAGCTGCCATCTTTTTTGTCATCAAATGAGTGACTAGTAGTGTTTAGTTTCCAAGAACAAGATTTTTTAGTTTCAAAGAACAAAATTTTTTCGACTATGAACGATATGCGAGTGATTCCTTTTGTTTTTCGAACGATATTCAATGTCTGCCGGTCAAAGATCATGTCAGTCCGTCAGTCTAGTGGCTGTCGGCCAAACACACGTCCGGTCACCATACACTGTAGTGCGCATTAATGTACAGTACATGTCATAAATTATACTCAGTTTTAGTGATTACTTTATACGGAATTTTATTGAACAACGGAAATATGTATATGTACATAGAAGGCCGCGATTTAAAAAATACAAACCAGGAGGAGAATGGACTGATTTTGGTGAAACTTTATCATCTTGAAGGAAGTGTTCGGAAGATTTAAGCATGCCCTGCAAGGACAGACGGATTTTTTCTATTTCCTGAATGTCAACGCTTGTTAAAGAATCATTTTTACTGTGCTCGACGCCCTATAAATAAGGAAACAAACAAGACAGTATAATCAACGTACAGTATGGCTGCAGAACTGTGAATTACTGCTGTGGACTGTACCCATGCATAGACGGATTTTTATATTTATTACTGGGGTGGTGCCAGAAATTTTAGGGGGGTGAGCCATGAGCAGGTGACTGAAGCAACACAAAGTGTCACCAAACCCCAGCAAGGTCTATATTCTAGGGGTGGAGCACTAGAGCCACGACGGTGAGTCTAGAGAGCAGAAAACGAAAAGCTTAAAAAACAAAGTGTCAATTTGTCATATCAATGGATTTGGCATGTCCAATTGTCTGTTAAGATTTGAGAGACTTAAAAAAAAAGTTGTCAATTTGTCATATCAATGGATTTGGCATGTCCAGTTGTCTGTTAAGATTTGAGAGAGTTAAAGACTTAAAGTTAAATGAACCTATGAAAGTGTAAACCCAATAGGCCAATACACAATATGCTTTTACTTTTATAAAGTCATTGACATTGTGTTGTTTGAATCCGAGTACAATTTATGATGCAACTCCGATGTAAATAATATTTGGGGCATAAAGATTAAATCTAGGCAAGTCTATTTCCTAAAAGAATTAAAAACTAAAAATAGTGTTCGTAAAAATTCCAAACGTTCCTTGCGTGCAAGCTATTCGCATGACAAGGCACTGCAAACTCTATTCAGGGAAGATAATAGAGTTTCAAAACTTTACAATTGCTCCAATAAACCAGTGAATGCAAGCGAGGAGCGATTAGTTTCATAGTGTTGCACTGTCTTTTTCTGTTCGAGTGTACTCCTACGTTTATTTTGTATAACCATCATCAACACTCTGCACGTTGGAGTGGACTATTTAATTATTTATTTATTATGCCGAATATTGGGGGGGGGAGGGTTGAAATTTTTTTTGGAGGGGTGGACATTTTGTTTGGGGGGGGGGAAATAGCTAATATTGGGGAGGGGGGTAGCACCCCCCTGCACCCCCAGAAAATCCGTCTATGTACCCATGTCTAAATCAATTATTTAAAGAGTGTGTGTCAGGCTTTTGTTATTGTGACCAAAAAATAGAAAAAAAAGAACAATCATAACGTGACTATAGTACAGTAGTTCCTTTTCAATGCGTCAAATATCTTTTCAATCCTTCACCAAACAAAGCTTTTTTATTGTTATTTTTTACGTTTTGATCCCTTTCATAAAACACTAGAGTTTGAGCAAGACAACGAAGTTCGAAGACGTACTTAATTTGACAATCTTTGCCCGTCAGGGATGTGCCGACCGATGTCTTTGGGTGGGGGATGGGGTGAACTCAAAAGTTTTGGGCGGGGGGGGGGGGCGGTTAAGTTTTCCCGAAAATGAAATGAATTCGACCTGAATTTTGCACAACATACCCAAGTATTTTTATAAGTCCAGCATTTGCGCCCCCCCCCCTTCCTGACTTTTCCTTGGGAAGTGTCACCACGCCCTCCAGTCGGCACGGCCCTGTTGCCCGTCTGCACATTATCTTGCGCATACTAAGTTTGAGGTCACTGGTGGTCGCTCAACGTGTCCAAGGTGTCTTTCTGTTATAGATCTTTCTTAACACAAACAACAGCGAGACATGCAGCCATATAGATCCCATCTTCTTCTGCCGTCGTTCAGGACGAATTTTGCCAGAAGAACGAAGACGGGATATAGATTCATCATTCATGTCTAGCTATTTTGTCACCGTACCCTGTAGTGAACTATAATCTGTCTTCGTTGAGAAATCACCGCTGATCCTAAACTGAAACTCAGTATACGCAAGATATGCGCGAAAATTGTGAAGTACAGTAATAACAAAAGCCTGGCACATTCTGGCACACACTCTTCAGAACGGTTAGCACTATTTTCCATCCAGAAAACTGACCTGATGTCATTTTCGGAAGAGGTGTTAAATGGCTTAATGGCTATGTAACTAACCCAAACCCTACCCCTACTACTCTAACCCCTAACCCTAACCGAACCGCAACCCTAACTCTAACTGAATTACAGGGTTCGTACAGGTCAGGAAGAGTTAAATTCAAGGACTTTTCAAGGACATTCAAGGCCGTGTATCAGCAAAATCTGACGTTGAATTGTTCAAAACGTAACTTTATAATGAGGTCAGATATGAACATGCAAAATCAGTTCAACAAAATGTCCGTCTTGAATGTCAAACGATTTCAGAAAATATCCAAAAACTAAAGCAAGAAGAATTCAAGGATATTCAAGTACTTCTTTACAAATTCAAGGACATTCAAGGCCTTGAATTTTTGTTTTCAAATTCAAGGACATTCAAGGACTTTCAAGTTTTGTACGAACCCTGGAATTAATTAAAAAATCCAAAAAGAAACGACTTTAGAAAATCGATAGGGTGGTTTGTTGGATGGAAAATAGCTAACACTAAAGAACAAGCTTTCGTTTTCGACGTTTCGAGCGAATGCATGCCTGCCATCTGGAGTTACGATAGTTGCATCCCTAGCAACGAAAGCTTAAAGACAGTGTTTAACATTAAGGCCCGTTTCATACGTCGCACTATCGTAGAATTTAATTCAGACGAATTTAATTGAACCAATTAAATGCGACGTTAGTGCGTCGTATGAAACGAATTAAATCCGTCTGATGAATTAAATTTGTCCAAGACGTTGTATCCGTCATGGTCAGACGGATACAACGTCTGTAGCGCGCGCGTCTTCGTTTCATACGACGTGTTATCGTCGTGTCGAATTAAATGCATAAATTATGTTAAAGTCTGTTTCTCTCTTTCTGGTCTCGTGCTTTTTTACTTCTGGGTAATCCATGATCGCTAGACATGAAATGAATTCGTCTGAATTAAATTCGTCGTTTGAAACGAAACCATTTTAGTGTCGACCAATTGACGAATTTAATAACGAATTAAATTCGTCTGAATTAAATTCGACGTATGAAACAGGCCTAACTCTTTAGAACATTAACTTTTAATTTAAACTGATTCAGTTTGGCCAATTTTCCATCATGCCCTTTTCTTAAGCCTTTAAGGTTACAGAACACCTTTGTCTTTGAGTGTTAATTTTGCCTAATTTTTTTTTATTGGTTTCCATGAAAGCATTAGACTAGTCCTACCATCTGACAAAGTTTGAACAAAAAATGTTGAAAACTCGCAGAGTAATTATTTAATAAAATACATTTTGCTGCAATAAGAAAAACATTGAAAATGTAATATTCAAATTCAATTTTCTCCCGAAACATTTTACGGCAATTACTAATACTGATTTTCAAACGAGTTGTTCTCCTGCGGGTTTTAACGAATTTTTCTCAAATTTTCACAGGACATAGCTAAAGACGTCAGTTGCAAAATAGTGTTCGGCTTTGTTCTAATTTTGGATATTTTAATAATAAGGAGCAATTCACTCAAACGATTCAGAAATATATTACAGTCGTCAAAGAAATCGCCATATCAGCGGAATGACGAAATAAACAAAAATTTCCGAACACCATTTTTTAGAACAACTATTTTACTGTATAAAAATGATATTTTCATAAATATATCTTAAAACTAGCAGGAACACAACTCAAAAGCGTAAAGGTACCGCGATTTAAGATTTTGTTGAATAATTCTTACATTATTTTGTTTGTTAATTTTACAACTTTACCATATTTTGCATGCACTGGAGAACATTTGGTGAAAATTTGATGAAAATCGGACTGATTTTGAGCGCGCAGTAGCGATTTTCCGCAAAACGCCAAAAAGGGTGTCCTGTTGTAACCTTAGGCTGGACATTCCTCAATAGCAATGACTTTGTACAGCTGTAACCGATTCAACAACCAAATTTACGTCAGTGATAAGAAATTGTTCAGTCTAAAATTCTGTTGCAATTTTCTCCACCATTTTGTGGTACAATAGAGTAAGAGCTGGGACAGGTATTTTGGTTACTAATTATTAAGGTAATTTAACATACCTTCTCTTTGCCCAAAGGTGACAAGACTGGCGACATTGTACGTCTTTCCTGACTAGTTCTCGAGGTTTCTTCCATTGGTAAACAATAGTTTGATAATGCCCTAGCTACAGTACTAATGAATATAATATTACATTTATGTCAAACACAGATCCATTACAACATGTACACAAGAAACAATGTAAATATTATTATGTGAAATCTTAAGATTTTTAAAATAATTTCATTCACTAGATAATTCCACGTATTTCCCATCAGATAATTCCACATACAGTATTTCCATCAGACAAGACATTTATTCTCAATAGTGCCTATTGCCACCTAGTAATTAAGTTAATTACAGGGTGGGAGGGAATATAAAGTGAGTTACTCAGTTTTATGACAAGCCATGGGGATTTTGATGGTGACTGGATGTACAGTCAAATTCATTTGTATATTTATTATAATATTACAAGATCAGCACAGCATTCCATTTCCTGAACATCTATCAGGCATAATTATGCACAGATTCAAAACTTTTAATTAAATTAAATTAAATTAATCTTTCTATTAAATTATATTCAACAAATATACATTATTCAATTACAAAACTAAATGCTGTCCTTTATTCATTTGTTAATTTCATATGTATATCATTTAAATGGTTTAACCGGAATGCAGACTTTACAGTCCAGTCTGCATTCCATGTAGGTCTTTGGTGGGAGATGCGGCTTGTTTGCACACAATCACGTCAAGTTTATTGGCACACAATTAGGTCTGCATGTTAAAACCAAAAGTACAGTCAGAACTTTTCCTGGTGTTAGTGTACGAAGGTCAAGTCAAGTTGAACACCAGCCCTATCCATTGGCTGATCACATTATTAATCTGCACCCCCCCCCCCCCCCCCCCCC
>CACRXK020006821.1:0-24321 GCA_902702795.2 Paramuricea clavata | reverse complement strand
GGATTCTTGTAGGCGCTCTCTTCGGTGCTGGCATTTGTACACCTATTGGGTTAACCATGCAAGCACTGGGGCATTTTATTCCATATGAAAAAGTGTTGAAAGATGAAATAGCTGTACAAAATTCCAAGAAGAAACAGCAGTTGGAAGTGACAGAAAAGATTTTGTATAGAATGGAAAACGAATACGAAATATTAAAATGTCTGTTGAGGAGTAATTAGGGTCTTTTCGAACATCTTCAATGTGTTTTATGATGTGTTTATGTAGAGATCGGGCATTGAGGTAACAAATTTTCAGATCGGAGTGATCTAACATGTACAAAGGTGTGAAACAAAGTTTCAAGCAATGTTCTGTTCTTAACATTTCCATTTCTTTTATAACTCTTTGATCAACAGATATTTTATCCTCACATAAGTCAGTGATATTTAACAAATATAAAACAATTTCCGTGTTGATATACAGTTATATCAACACGAGTGGAATTGGGAAAACGAGAAATTGTATGGAAACACGACGCCCGAAGGGCGGAGTGTTTTCATGTCGCTTTCTTCTCAAAATATAAAGCACTAAAAGCCGAAACCCAACTTGCAAAACTTGCAACCTGCGAAGGTTTTTGTTTCCATGCACTGTTTCCATGTCGAAATTCCTTTACTTGTAAAATTGTTCAATTTTCCCGAATTTTCCTTAAAATGCAGGGTAATTTATGGATAATTTGGGTAAAAATTTAACTGAAGCCATTATGTTAGACTTACATGAATTACCCAGCGGTTTGTGTCCATCCAAGAACACGAACAATGCCGAATTTAATACTCGTCCTGCGGCTAAAGGCCTAGCACGAGTAAAAATGAACAAAAAATAGTAACTTACCGCTTCTTCGACTCATCTATCGCAAAATTTAGAGTATATTTTGAGACTTTTAATGAGTTGGTCGCAGGTCACTTCCCACAGCAAAGTTGTTTTGGTTTCTGAGTTTCCGACGAAATACCGAACTTTCGATCGCCAAACTGTCGTACTTACTTCGGCTTATCGACCCATTGTATATTATAGCTCAGTGTATCAACCTCGCGCCCAGTGCCCTTTCGTAGATAACCAAATTCGGCGGACAGACATCGCGCGCTTATCATCGCTCATCGTTTTTTTCGTATATGATAGTGGGTAGCCCGCGAACGGGCTACCCACAAAAACGCAGTACACAATGGAATACTTTATTATCAGTTACCACCAGTTTATTACTGCCCCATTACTTGAATTACTTTCGGCAAACCTAGTTAGTCTTTCCATTCTTACCATTTTTACCAATTTTGCATGAACACTTTTTCAAAATTCAAAAAAGTGGCCACTTTTTAGAAAAAAACCTTTTAGTCTAACTTGGAAAAATCTAAGTTCTAATACGCGAAATTTTATACGTTGTTGTGCCCATCTCTTCTGGCGTAGTTTTCATTTGACCTTCACAGTGATTGGCTGCACAAAAGGAATAAAGCAATTCAAATATACGGAAAGAAAACTAAAGTACTATTCAAATGAGTAAGTTGTAATGTAATTGTACTCGAAACCACACCGTTATTAGCTACAGGTCATTAGGGTATTAGCCGCTTTTCTTGCCACACGAAGCTATTTAATAAGGTGACCAATCATTGCACATTAACGGTCAAATTGTACTTTTTGCAAAATTACCTTATTGCAATAAGGACATTCTCCAAAAATTATGTTAAAACTTTGTCTGCTTGAGGGCAATGCTCGTAGCCACTATAAATAACATTAAATATATTCTTCAATGGATGCATGTGAAAGAACAAATCAAAACTTCACTATCTAGGGATGGATACAGTCAGATTTGATGGGGGTGGGGAACCTTGTTTCGGAGGGATTAAGCTTTGGGCCTAAAGCAGAATATTACCGTCATCAACCTTGTCACAAGGTGATAACAACTTGTTCCAGACTTGTCACAACAACCGGAAACAAGCAGTGCGTACATATTCTGATTTTGGGTTGACAACAACCTTGCAGGGACGTCGCTATAGGGGGGGGGGGGGTGTGGGGGGAACACCCCCGCCCCATTAATTCAAACGTTGGTCAAAGTTGGTCAAAATGGAAGTGATATTTGCCTAAAGTTGGTCAAAATGGAACTGATAGGTAAAGGTAAAACTGGGAAAAATTTGGTCAAAGTTTGGGATAAAAGATGGTCGAATTTGCCGAAAGTTATGAAATGGTTCGTAATTTTAACAATTTTAAAGCTTTTGTTATGTTTGCGGTGAAAAAAATGGAAGCGTTGCTTATATCGGTCGAAAAAATTTCGAATTTGACTATGATTATGTTAGTCCGAAAAATTTTTTGACTATGCTTATGTTAGTCCGAATTTTTTTTTTACCACGACCTCCCCCCACCCTGGTCAAACTTGGTCAAAATCCTAGGAAATGTGAGGAAATGTTAGTCAAAACATGACGACAAAAATGTTGATGCCTTCGCGACGTCCCTGCAACCTTGTTACAACTTGTTTTCAGATCTGTAACAACCGTTGCGCGTGTGTACGAAACAAACCCCAGACACACGTAATGAAGAATCCATTACAGACACGTGTACTCACCTCATACAGGCAGCTTGTATGGAAAGGTTGTCCACAGCGAGGATCATCACATGCACTCTCTGGGATTGCATTATCCAGTCTGTATGCGTAACATATACCACATTCTAGACTGAAGTCCTAGGGAGAGAGAACATCAATTCAGTCTTATTTCACTCAAATTTACCGATGGATATAGCTCTATCAGTTACTGAAACAGTTGAAACCATTGTTAAAAGTTGAAAATTTACCATTGTTAAAAGTTGAAAATTTTCAACTTCAAAATTTTTTTCCCGCGGAAAATTTGTATTGGCCAATCACATGGTGTTAATGGTGCCACCAAACAATATTTTCGTATTTATACTTGTCATGCTAAATTGCAAGTATACATGCATATACCTCTTTCTTAGTTGTTTGACGCGAAGGGAATTTGGTTTCTAACAGCTTTTCTAAGTTCTCCAGAACTGGTATTTCAGGGTCCCTAACAATGCAAGAGAAAGGCAATTTTTTATTTATTTAAAATACTGTACTTTGCCGCATTACCATAAATTATGTTATACCAAAATTATGTTAGTTAAAAATTCACCATTGATGAAGATTCTTGTTCATGTTTTCTCTTAGTTTCATTACGACTAAGAATAAAAAATATATATATAGTAATATTACATAAGCTCTTTTGTCTTCATAAGACAACGTTCACACCCGTTGTTTTTTTTATTAATGCCCAGTCAAACGAGGTCTCATGATGACGAGAATTGATAATCGTGAGTTGACCGCCAACTCTCATACATTCTCATCAACTTTGAGCTCGTTCAAATTTTGATGAGAATTGACGAGAATTTTCGCTGCATGTGCGGTCTCATCAACTTTCATGCAATTCTTGCTCTCGTTTGACCGAGGCATGAGCAACCTCGTCCCCCGTGCCTTCGTAGAGTTGATTGTGTTAGGGAGTTGATTTAATATGTTAACTATTCTATTAACCAATAATTCCAGGTTAATAATCCATCTAACATAATCTGGTCAATTCAACCATATAGCCCGGTTAAATTAACCAGGAATCCGGGTTAAATTAGCCACGATAGTGATCAACCAATTCTTGGGTTTCATATGACGTCACAACAAAAGTGACGGGGGGTCAGCTCTAAAACAAGACACAGTTATCAGTGTGAGTCGATTGTTCGTTTTATGTATTAGCCTTGTGTTTGGTGGCAAATACATGGAATTTCGTATCATTTTCTCACTCCAGTACAGCATAAGCATCAATACATTTGAGGTTGAGCCCCCATCAGATTCACTGCATAATGCCCTAGTGAAACCCAATAATACTGTGGTTAAATTAAGCAGGAAATTTAACCAGGAACAACAAATTACCCCAATCCGCAATCGTACAGTGTTAATTTTACATTAACTAGGGATTTTCTAGAGTGTAATTGATAATACTGACTACTGTCTGCTCCCATGAGGTGACATTCAGGCATCATTTTAGGATGTTGTACATTGATCCTGACAAGAAGTGATGTGTTGTTTCCTAAAACCAACACAAATAACGTTATCTCTGATTGAAATTTAGAGCATTCAGGAGCGATCACTGAAGATGCAAAGAATAGGTCAGAGCAAAATTGGTCAGAGCCTTATTAGAAAATGTCTTCCGAAGAAACGTTTTGTCGACTTCAAGCGTACCGTACCGAAACGTATCAAAAAATTTTAAAATTTCAAAATACGAGAATACACCCGGAATTACGTCAATTTATCATGCTCACCAGTAGGCAGTACGTTTCGGTACGGGCGAAGTGGAAAACGGCCTTTAGCTCGAACGACGAAACGCATAGGCGTACCGGGCGGGGGGCGGTAGCAGTCGGGCAATATTCGATCAACAGTCGGGCAATTTTGGTTTGCAATAAAAAAAATTGGACAAATTATGTCAATTTTGTCTAAAATCAAGTTAATTTTGTGGCCAATTTTGCGATTTTTCGAAAATTTGTGTTATGTTGGGAAAAAATTGTATGTCCGGAAAATTTTTTTGACCCCTAAAATGGTACACTGACCGAAAAATTTTTGGCGACGGGGGGGTGGGGGGGGGGAAGGTCGCCAAAATAATTTTTCCGGAAAACAATTTTTGGTACTAATCGGGCAGAATCCCGAAAAGTTGGGCAATTTTCTTTCCGCCCCCTAATTTTTTCCTTCCGGTACGCCCATGACGAAACGTCAGAGTTTTTAGATAAAACGTCGGGAGTCCTTCGGTTGATCCTGAGGCAACCGGTTGTTGGATCTATTTAAGATGATGTTGGACAAGATGTTGGATCAGGGCCCGTCCATCTAACATGGTCAAGTTAATTTAACCAGTAAGTCCTGGTCAAATCAACTAGGCAATAGGTTAAAATAACCAGCCGGAAAAGGTTAAAATAACCAGGTGTATTAAGTTACCCAAACAGGGTTATTTCTAGGTTAACCAGAATGTTTAGCCAGGAATTTTAATAACCTGCAGGGGCCGGTTGCGTAACCCTTGGTTAACTTAAAATTCAAAGCAAACTTCCCAAGAACTTGTTTATAAATTTGGAAATATTTCTTCAGAGATCTTGTCTGAATCAGTAGGAGTTCTCCTCTGTGATCATGAAGTTTTAAAATAAACAGACTTGCAGAAATACATAAACTGAAACAGCAGATTAAATTTTAACCCAGAGTTAGTGCTAATCCACCTTTGAACAACCGGCCCTGCAGAGTGTGTTAAGAGTGCAGTCCTTAATTTCGTTTTCGAAATATTGACGTCATCTGACAAATTATGTAAATAGAGGTTTTGTCTAGGAAATGATGTAGTCTTCTTAGAACGGCTTTGTACTTTCGATCTTTCTGATGGCGAATTATCGTGTTATCGTGATTGCTTTCAGTGTAATGGTTTGCAACAATGTTAGTCTTGTTCAATGCGACGAATGTAAAACCAACGCGGATTGCAAGAACTACTATTATTCTCAATCAAAGTGCTGTGGTGGTTATTACTTTCATTCTCTAAGCGATACTCAGCGAAGTTGCACGTACGCCGATTCGTGTCTGTATCACTATTGCTCAAGCGACAGTGATTGTGGCGATTCATCAATGTGTTGCCGTTCTAACGAATGTGTCAACAAGGGTTGTTCAGGATGTACCAAAAATACAGACTGCGATACAAGCCTAAGCCATGTCTGTTGCAAGAAGACATTTCCTCTCGATCAAACTGTGTGCGCTGAGAAATGTATCAACAAAGCTTGCAACTCGAACGACGACTGTGCTGGGAGTGGAGAGTGTTGCCGATCAGGGAAGTGTACCAGCACAGGTTGTAGCGACAAGTGTAAGTCGAATTCAGAGTGTAATTCAGATCAATATTGTTGCAGGAAGGCAGACACAACAACGTCCTGGGCCAGCTTGAAGACAGAGACTGGTTGTGCTCAAACTTGTGTTGGCAAGCTATGCAGCACGACCAATGACTGTGGGGCAGCCAATGAATGCTGTATTTCTAACAAATGTGTTGATCAGGGTTGCTCGGGATGTACAACAAACTCAAACTGCAGTACCGGACAGTATTGTTGTAAGAAAAAACAGTGGTACGAGCTGAGCGAGTGTAGTGCGGACTGTATTGGAAAATCTTGTGGTACAAGCAATGATTGCGGTGGCCCAGGTGAGACTTGTGATTCGGATCACAGATGTATGAATATGCCTGCAAATAAACCGACGACTACGCCTGTGAATAAATCCACGAATATGCCTCTCCCATCATGGCTGATTGCTGTTATCACTGCAAGTCTAGTTGTATTCCTTATTGCTGTTGGAGTATTACTAGCCGTGTTTTGGTATATCAAGAGCAAGCGAGCAGCAAATGCAAGTCAAGCGGGAACTGTGCCTCTACTCAACACTCAATACCAAGGCGTTCAGACACCACAACCAAACACCCAGTTTTCTGGTGCTACCAATCCAACATACCATGAAACTACAAGTCAAAATCAACCTGGCCAAACGCCACAAACCAACGACGTTGCTTATCAACCCCCCAATTCTACTTACTACCCTCAGGAATTCCAGAATGGAGCGCAGAATCAGTTCCACAATCCACCACACAACACTGCCTATCAACCTCTCGAAACCCCCAGTGCACCTCAATTAGACACCAGCAGTGGTGGCCAGCAAATGTATCCACAGAATACCCCTTACCAAGGCAACAATTACCTCCATAGTCCCCCAGCATATAGCCCACTATTTCATGGCAATCATTGAATGGATTCACACACTATTTTGTAAACAATTTCAAGATTCTTATATTAAACTTAATCAAAAACTCTGTTGTAGGGGAGGTAGTTTCTAACTTCTAAAAACCTAGATTGTATTCAAGAGATTAAAATTTTACATTTGACAAAGTAGTTAAGCAACGCTTAAATAGTTTTTTTTGTGTGAACTTTTTGTGTGTAATTTAATTGCAATAGTTTTCATGATTTACTTTCGTTTTCGAAATATTGACGTCATCTGAGAAATTATGTAAATAAGCTTTGTCTAGGAAATGACACAGTCTTCGAAACGGCTTTGTGCTTTCGATCTTTCTCACTCAACTGAAGTGACAAATCGTTCATGATGGCAAATTATCGTGTTATCGTGATTGCTTTCAGTGTATTGGTTTGCAACAGTATTAGTCTTGTTCAATGCGACCAATGTAAAACCAACGCGGATTGCAAGAGCTACTATTATTCTCAATCAATGAAGTGCTGCGGTGGTAATTACTATCATTCAGGAAGCGATACTCAGCGCAGTTGCACGTACGCCGATTCGTGTCTGTATCACTATTGCTCAAGCGACAGTGATTGTGGCGATTCATCAATGTGTTGCCGTTCTAACGAATGTGTCAACAAGGGTTGTTCAGGATGTACCGAAAATACAGACTGCGATACAAGCCGAAGCCATGTCTGTTGCAAGAAGACATTTCCTTTCGATCAAACTGTGTGTGCTGCGAATTGTATCAACAAAGCTTGCAACTCAAACGACGACTGTGCTAAGTATGGAGAGTGTTGTCGATCGGGAAAGTGTACCAGCACAGGTTGTAGCGACAAGTGTAAGTCGAATTCAGAGTGTAATTCAGATCAATATTGTTGCAGGAAGGCAGACACAACAACGTCCTGGGGCTGGAGTAGAGAGACTGGTTGTGCTCAAACTTGTGTTGGCAAGCTATGCAGCACGACCGATGACTGTGGGGCAGCCAATGAATGCTGTATTTCTAACAAATGTGTTGATCAGGGTTGCTCGGGATGTACAACAAACTCAAACTGCAGCACCGGACAGTATTGTTGTAAGAAAAAACAGTGGTATGAGCTGAGCGAGTGTAGTGCAGACTGTATTGGAAAATCTTGTGGTACAAGCGATGATTGCGGTGGCCCGGGCGAGACTTGTAATTCGGATCACAGATGTACGAAGTCTTTCCCACCATGGCTGATTGCTGTTATCACTGCAAGTCTAGTTGTATTCCTTATTGCTGTTGGAGTATTACTGATCGTGTTGTGGAATATCAAAAGGAAGCGAGCAGCAAATACAAGTCAAGCGGGAACTGTACCTCTACTCAACACTCGATACCAAGGGCAAGGGCAAGGCGTTCAGACACCACAACCAAACACCCAGTTTTCCGGCATTGCCAATCCAACATACCATGAAACTACAGGTCAAAATGAAACTACAGGTCAAAATCAACCTGGCCAAACACCACAAACCAATGACATTGCTTATCAACCCCCCAATTCTACTTACTACCCTCAGGAATTCCAGAATGGAGCACAGAATCAGTTCCAGAATCCACTACACAACACTACCTATCAACCTCTCGAAACCCCCAGTGCACCTCAATTAGACACCAGCAGTGGCCACCAAATGTATCCACAGAATACCCCATACCAAGGCAACAATTACCTCCATAATCCTCCAGCATATAACTCACTATTTCATGGCAATCATTGAATGGAATTATACACTATTTTGTAAACAATTTCAAGATTCTTATATTAAACTTAATCAATACCTCTATCGTAGGGGAGGTAGTTTCTAACTTGTAAAAACCTAAAATGTGTTCAAGGGATTAATTTAAACATTCCACATTTGAGAAAGTAATTAAGCAACATTTAAATAGTTTTCTGTGTGAAGTTTTTGTGTATAATTTGCAATAGTTTTCATGATTTATGAAGTAAAACTAAAACGTGTTGGTTCATGCATGTTATTTACTGATGTTTTACAGTAAAATAATGGTCCATCCCTTTGGGAGCGACTCAGCTTATTCGGGATGACTAACCACACCACCCGGTAAGCCAGATTATATCCAGATACTGCAAGCTAATATAAACACAATAATATGTAATAATAATATAAAGCCCTGTTTAAACGGATCCAACATTGTTGGGCCAACATCATCCAACATTGTTGAAATAATGGCCCAAACGGCTTCTTTTTCAAATATTTTTGTCAAGACTAGGTTTAGAGTTTGAGTAAAGCTTATCTAACCAGAAAGATTTGAAAGAGAAGCAGTCATATCTATTATAGTAACATTGTTGGATGATGTTGGTCCAACAATGTTGGATCCGTTTAAACAGGCCTTAATATGTAGCTTACAGTGATATAAACTCGAACTTCACTATAACTTCCCGACTAAGGGACTTCACTCAAAACGTCAAAGTTTTACTGGTATTTTCAGGTAGTTGAAATCCTTATCCATCTCAATTTTCAAGCTATGCAGTACATATATAACCAACCTTAACATAATGGTGTATGCAAAATCCTCACCTAAAGCAACTCGTCTTGAGGCATCAGCTCTAGTGGGATGTTCTGGTTCAAGAATCCAGCAGTTCTGGTCTATTTCATCCATCACATTCCAAAATAATTCATGCGACGAAATAATCTAATGGATCAAAATTATTAAATATCTTTCAAAATTATAAATAAAAAGCAAATTTGTTTTAATTCAATGAGAGTTATTTGTTTAATTAACTTGATTTCTTTACCTCACAAAATTCATTATAAATGCATTCCAGCAATCGACCCTATAAATTAATTTTAATCTTTAACTCAAAGACTTGCATTGCATCCTTGTGTGTGCTACTTTATCGTTATACTGTCTAACACCAGACAATTTTACTCATTAAACCAACTAAACTCACCTCTGTTATCTTTGAGCCTTTAAAATGAAATGGCTCAGGGACATCAGCTGAACATTTGGGCAGAATGTCTGGATACTGTATCAATATACATACAAAGATCACGGTTAAATATCAGATTTATGAACATGGTTTAATAAGCAATTAAAGTGGAATAAAGTTTATAATGCTAGAAAATGTCAAGCATGCTGGATATGAAAACTTTACAGAGTAATTACAGAAGTTGAATTATTTAATGAAAGAAAAAGACAACTGAGCACCAGTACCTCAGCTGAAACATGAACTGTAACAATATGTTCACGATCCCTTGCATCTCTGACATAATTCAAACAATACGGTACACAGAAAAGTAAATATAATTTAAAAATTAACATTTTTAAACTTGGGTGTGGCATTTCAGTGTGTAGTTAGTGGTGCAATATATAATCTTTGCTTGAAACATCAAAGTTCTTGTTATATTTTTTAGGTAGTTTGATGTTATTATGTACGAGTCAAATCCAACCGCAATCAGCCCCCCCCCCCCAGCAACCCCAGGGCATTTGACTTAACATTACCCCCGTATCAGCGGTTTTCCCTAAAAATATATGTACATTCTAGTGCTTCATGAGTTTTCTATTTTGCGTCACAAATATCAATCATAGATATATGATATAATATGCCCGGTTGAACAAAATAAGAACTGTCTGGCCTATTTTTCGTTCTTTTTAATCTTGAAATACTTGTTAAATTTAATTTTAGCCAAAATTCCAGAACCAGGACTACACCTATAGCAGGGCATTTGACCGTGGTTTCTGCCTGTTCGGGCGGGCATTTGACCAATTATTTTTTCAAAAGTCAAATTCCCCGGAGGTTGCCCAGGGGGGGCCTGCTCGCGGTTGGATTTGACTCGTACATTAAATCAATGCATAATTCTGTTATACAAAGAAATAAAATTACCTCATCTTCAGTTTAATTATGTTGAATGACTCATTGGTATACGCAAGCCTAAAATAAAATAAAATATGAAGATTAAAATTCGATAACACAAACTCACATCAAAGATTAGAACTACATCACCTACTTGTGCCAACCAATGTGCTCTAGTTCACTGATTAACAAGGAATATGTGTCCAGAGGCAATGATAGCTGTCCAGTATCATCCTGCTTACATTTTACTAACTTCTCCTGTTAATTAAATACAATAACAAAATCTTATGCAGCTTAATCTGTAATAACAACCTACTGCTACTATTGAATAATTGACTAAAGGCCAGTTCAAATGAACATATTGACTTAATTCGCTTGAACAATGTGTTGGGTAATGTTGGATTGGGATTGATACATACCACTAGATTTTTGAATTCCACAAGAAATGAAGCAAGATTTTCACTCTGGTGCAATCTCTATAAAATGATAAATAAAGCAAATAAAATATATTAAAATATTAACAGATTGCAATTTCTGGCTCACCTGTTTAATAACATCTTGATAATGATGCAATATATTCCATAATCTCCAGCTACAACTTATACTGTATATGGAAAAGAAAATTTATGATTAATAATTTATAGGGGAAAGAAAGGGTTATACATTTGGGAGGGGGGTTATATGTTGGGGGAGGGGTTTATACATTGGAGGAGAGGGGACGTAATACATTGGGAGAAGGGGTTACATACATTGGGGGAGGGGAGGGGGTTATACATTGGGGGAGGGGAGGTGAGTTTAAAAATTGGGGGGTTATACGTTGGGGGAGGGACGTGGGTTATAACAAATGTTCACAGGATGTGTTACAATCTCGTACCCAGAGCAATGCCTGTGCGCGGGCTAGGATGGCATTGGCTCTGGGGAAATTGAATTTTTCCTGTGCTGTGATTGGTTTAATGTTTTTCAAACGTGCATGCCGACAAAGAACCGGAACCCCTACATTTAGGGGTTCTGGTTGTCAATTCCCCCAGAGCCAATGCCTACGAGATTGGATGTGTTATTGATAATTGTGAATATAACATCACATTGATATACATACCTGGCATCCTTTAATGACCCTACATTTGGCTGTACTATTGACACTCTGAACGTCTGTTCCTAAATTATCCAGTTTAAAAATATATTTACTATAAATATTAAATTTTCAAATAGAAAATCTTGCCCCATAGACTCTAGCTTGACCATTAATTAACCTTGTTTACATTTTTGGGCAAGCAAATCCATTACACAGTACATTTTATTCTCCATTGTGATTCCTCTTTTGGGAGCATTCAAAACCTTTGCTGTTTTGCTTGCCAGGAAAAGGCACGGGCTGTACAAAGCAAATTAAGGGCCGGTCTACCAATTTAATATATCATCGTGGTATTAAAACTTGCACTTACATTTATTTCAATAAATCCATCATATGTCAATCCATTTTTGTCTTGTGGCAACAGCAAAGGACAAATAGAAAACAAAGCTTCGTTCTGCATGCAAGGAATAAGCCAAAAAAGCAAAAGAAGCAATACAATTTTCGAAAACCTTTAAATTTTAAATACCCAACATGGCGGCATTTCCCGCCAAAACTAATTTTGGATAACATCGGGCGAGGAACAATGAAAAATATGAAATAATTTCTTAAAGAAGCTGACAAGCTAGAAAATATTTAAAAAATAGATATCCATTATTAAAATAAGCTGAAATGTAGTAAAACTAATACGATGTATTCCATCTTTAAAATTATTAAAAATTAAAATTCTCTAAAATACGGAACTTGGCAGCTCTCGAGTGATGTTATTTAAACCTTCTTTAAAAATTAAATTCGTAATCGTGACTGACAAATATTTTAAAGATGGCGGACGCATTAACAGTGTGTGCTGCTTTGATGGTTTTTATTGGCTTTAGTTTTCTTTTCTGGTTTATAAGACGGCTTGGAATTTTACAACTTGAAGCGGCCATGATGCAAGACCATTTTCAAACGCCGAAAGCAGATCCTCAACCTATGGTTGAAGTAAAAAATCCATTTAAAATGACCGTATCTTCTTCATGTACTTTGGGTAAATTTGTACAAATTATTAAATTTATTAAATAGCACGTAATAGAATTTATGCAAAATAGTGCCGTCCAGTCATATTAAATTAAGAAATGGGAATGACGGTATTAACCATTAGTTTTTGACTTTTTGTTGTTTTGAAAATCCCACTATTTTCCATATAGAATACGTCTAATACCCCAGATAACAAGACTACAGCCTAGTTGAGTAGTTTCTATATGCTAGGATGTTTAAACACCGACAGACATCCAGTCATGTGATTCAGACTGGAAACTTTGCAGTGCCCACAGAAGATCTTCTGTGCGCATGCAAAAATTCACATGCACAAAATTATATCTTCAGCAATTAGTGTCAAGTGCACACTTGGCCTGTAAAAAATAAAGTATTAAGGATTAGTAATAAATTCCCAATGTTATTTTTGCAAGGTTGTGTTGAGATGATAGTGAATTGCATGCATCCATGTCATATCACTTGCTACTGGAAGATAAAAAAGCAATATCTGGATCAAATGGTTTATCAAAGGTATTTTAATCATTAAATAAAGCATTTGTTTTAGATTATTGTCAAAATGCAGTAGGAAATCAGAATCAGTAAAAATGTGTTTGAAATATTTGTATGCATGAGAGCCAAGCACACTCCCCTTGACGAGTAACATTATAATCTGGTGTTAGATAGAGTACAAAATAAAGCAGGGTGCATTGAAGTGCAATGCATTGAAGTGCAATGCAACTTAATGGGTTAACTTAATATAGACACATGGGCCAATATAATCAACCAATATAATTACCTGTAAAACTTAACATTAAGAATACATTTTGCAGCAATTCTGAAGATGAAAACGAAGAGGCTGGTGCAGCCAATGTCAATAACTTGCAGATAATGCTTGAGGAAAACTGTGAAACAATAGTCAGTAAAGATTTGTATCTTTCAACTATTAAATAACCACAATCAACACGGCTGTTTGCTAAGTTTGCCAGTGTTGTAAGATTTTAGTCATGTGCTTACTAAACTGCTAGACATTTTAGGTAGACAAGTGTCCTATTCATGTCTTGCAGTCATGCCTGAATATTGGAAGGTATTATGAACGGCAGAGACAGAGGAAACCTCTGTCTATATTCACCACATGTCCCTGGATGGCTCTTGGACTGTTGAAAGCCCCTTCATTTGTATACATGATCGCAATATATTAACCCCTCCTAGAAACCTAGATCCTGACAACCTACTTGAAAGGTACCCTACTGGATGGTGCCCTCCCACTACTTTTGAAGATGATTTCACTAAGTATGCTTCATGTACAAAACAATAGTACCAGAGTAATAATTACATGATCCTTAATACCAAATCAGTACAGATATTTGTTCAGGGAAAAAGCTATCTTACAACGTTGAGGATCTTATGAAAGACCCCTCTGCTCAGAGAGATGCCACAAATGCAATTCAGCTCTATGATGTGGTAGTCACCATGGAACTAACCAAGGAACACAGGAAAACAATAGAGTCACCATCTAGCATTGTATGTAATTAAACTAAATGTGTCGTATTGATTGAGAAAGATATTTATATGGGATAATTAAATTCTCTATTAAAAATTCATGAACATTTGAATTACCTAACCATCATCTTTATTGCATGTAATATTCCACCCAACATTGCATGGACCCCAAGTTTGAAATAGTAACTAATTGCAAATTATTCTACTTCTAGACAGCCATGTTGACTGGAATTGAACTAAAAAGACAAAATGAGAACTGGAAACCATACGTTGTTCAACAATTTATCCGAACTAACAATGGCAATCTTTTCAAATTAAAGGTATCAATATAACATCCACCAATAACTCATAATTACTGTGCAATCAAATGGCCTAATTAAGGGTATGACTTTCCCCCCCCCCGAGGCCAATGATTTACATGAATTTATTAATTAAAGAGTTCATGAAATAATACTTAATTTCTCATTTTAATACTTTTTCAGAAATTATTCCTAGAAGAACTGACCAATCACGATGAATCTCCAAGTGCCCAAGAACAAAGCGATAGTTTATGCATTGTTTGTCAGATGTTGCCAATCTCGCGGGCTCTCATCCCTTGTGGGCATGCTTGTTTGTGCTCACTCTGTTTTGACAAGATGAACACGTGCCCGATGTGTCGTCAGCCAATGACGTCATCATTTATATTACGAGAGGAACCAAATTTGAACCAGAACAATGAATATGAGTTTAGTGACATTTTAAAACGAATGAACCCATTGGAAATAATAAGAGGAATATACAACGCCTCGTAATAAATAAAAAGTTATCCAAGGAATAATAATTTAGTTGTAGATTAGTAACTACAGTCGAACCCCCAAGGGAACCAAAAAATTGTTTGAGTAGCAGTACCTATCAGCTTGTAGAACCTTTTACTACGTCTGTATATATTATATATATACAGGTCACATATTGATGCACATGTTGTACATCTGTTTTGATACTACTTTTGGTGTATCTTTTGTGCATTTTCCTAATAGCCTGAGTGAGTAAACAGCCGCCTATTATTGTTCGTTCCTCCCTAATAGGTGGCTGTTTACTCAGGCTACACCTTACATAGCCAAAGTGAGCTACTTTCCAGATGGGTATATTCTGATAAAGCCAAACTAAGAACTTTCCTCCTTTGACGATTAAAGCAAGCTTTTAATAGACAAGAATATTTTCTCATCAACTATCGTCAAAAAAAAGAAACAAAACAGAAAAAATATAAAAATATAAAGCTTTGTACCTTTCGTATCAGTACTAGAAACCAACGGCGGTGCGAGCTCTTGGTTAATTGACGCAGGGCGCTATAAAACACTTTATATTTTATAAAACACTTTGTGTTTTATAGCGCCCTGATTGACGGTGTAGATTTCACTTCGCAATTCGCATTTATCTTTTCCAGTCGATTCATCGTCTTGGCTAGACATACTCTTTAAAATTCAACCTTAGACACAGCCTTAGACAAGCAAATACATGTGAAGAATATATATTTACTTGAATATTTTCACTGTAAAAACGAGGCGCAAATATGAATTTGTTTTGTGTACAAATTTGATTATTTGAAATTTCTGAGCCGTCTCGCAAATGTCTCGAACTCGCGGGGCAGGCGCGAATTTTCCTGTGTCCTGATTGGATGATACCGACGCATGCGCGTCGTCTATCCGAGTCGCGCATGCGTTCACTTCAAAGATTCGGTAAATACTCGCTAAAGCGTCCCACATGCACCAGACTGGGCAACTGTAACGTACTTATATACCGAACTGTTACTATTACTTGTGTGTGGTAGTTACCGATCATAGGATCTTGCGAAAAGGATGCCAGGCATAATGGTCTGGGGGCCGCCGGCACCCTCCCCCGTAGTTCGTTCGATACCGGTTGGTAAGCCACCTATTCACTCGCCTCTGACGATAGCGTTGCGTTTAGCCGAAATCTAGCTTAAACGTTAACATACGGCGTTCTAGCGGCTAGCACGAGACGGACTTGACCGATACGAGCTAGCAGAGTCGGGAAGTATGGACTGATGAGGCACTTTTCTTTTTAAAAATTACATTTGTAATTTACCCTTTGGATAAACAGATCTTCTAATTTACCGATCAATTCAATTGCGACTAAAAAAGTTAGCATACAGTGCCAGTGTGCTTTGTGCTTTTTATCTAACTTATAAAAATCTAAAATGTATCTTTTTAAAAACACGATTAAAAGCCTAAATTAAACTATTCTACTATGGGGCACTTTTCTTTTAAAATTTTTATTTGTAATTTACCCTCGGCCTCGGATAAAACAGATCTTCTATAAATTTACCGATCAATTGAATTGCGACTAAAAAAGTTAGCTGTGTTTTGTGCTTTTTATCTGACTTATTAGAATCTAAAAATGTATCTTTAATACTTGTTTATGTCATATCAAATTTAAAAACACGATTAAAAACCTAAATTAGACTATTTTAATTAATTATGTTCTATTTCGCAAGAGGAAAGAGCCTGGGAACTATTTCGCCGTTTTGTAGGTACCCGTCTACTTTCTGGTCCGCCTGCATTTTAACCAATCAGATCACGATCCGAAAAAGCTCTTAATCTGATTGGCTAATTGAAGTGATCCGTTAATCCCACCAAGCTTGGAAGAGTTTTGGGTATAAGCCACATGTCACAGCGTAACTAATAAACTGCAACGGCAAAACAAAATAAACTCACGGGAAAATAAAGTTAATAACTCACGACAAAACGAAATTAACTCAGAGCAAAATAAAAAGTCACGGCAAAATAAAGTTAATTTTAATTAAGTTATTAACTTTATTCTGCCGTGACTTTTTATTTTGCTCTGAAACGGATTTAATTTCGTTTTGTCGCGAGTTAATTTTATTTTCCCGTGAATTTACTTTGTTTTGCCGTTGGCGTTGCAGTTAATTTGCCGTGGCTCAGTTACGTACCTTCGCTGTGAATAACTCGTAGTTCAATGGAGATCCCGCGCATTCTCGCAAATTCTTGTGGCGCCGCAATGAACCTAGTTAACTAGTGTTTGTTGAGAGCCAAAGGACATTACCACTGAAATGTTTCGCTCAGTGTGTGGCTTTTCTGGTGTCAAAGACCACAAATTTTGCTCAAAATGTGGAATAATATAATGCATATGTGTTTTTTAATACCAAAAATGTATAAAAAAAAACTGTCTGACAAAGGTGTATAAATGTAACCTCGATCATTCAACTAGTCAACTGTGTATAATATATATTTGTGATGTTTATAGAAAAAATATATTAATTTAAAGATCAGTCTTGAGGGGAGGTGCGCACCTTCCCTGATATTGTTTTGCACCTCCCCTGAGAATTTTTGCACCTCCCCTGAAAAGTCATGCACCTTGGGAAAGTTTTAATGATAGATCAAAGTGAAAATTCGACTTTTTTGGTTGCTTAGGGTCTACACTTCATAATTCATAAGAAAGTTTTTCTGTAAAATTGAAACAGTGATAACCATTCACCTTTGTGTCAAGTACCCTTTTGTAGTAATTGTATTGAAGGGCAAAATTGGATGATTTGTACAGTCATAATTCATTAATACACTGATACATATGCACACTGCATGCATACGTGAGGTCCAGCGTGAGGTCGTTGACGTTGGTCCGTTCTGAGCTCTAGCTTTCCATGGCGGTTGTGAGCTAGACCGTTGCACCTCCCCCCACTATTTGCACCAAAATCCGGCCTTGGTGGGAAGTGCTTCCAGTTTGACTTTACAACAGTTGCAAACTTCAGGTATGCCGATGGTTGTGATGAAATGATCGATATACTGTAATAGGGGTGCACCAGACGTTTTTTCCACACAATCAAGAAAGAATGTATTTCTTGCATTTAAGTTTGACACCTTCTAATTCTATGAGACTGACACCTTACGATACGTATTTTTTGTAACATATTAAACTTTCATATCATTGCTCTGAATTTCTGAATACGGAAATTTCGTGCCAACATAGTTGCTTGTGCTTGACGACAAAGCTTTGAAATCGAAAAAAATTCTTGGAGGAAAAATTCCCCTCCCAGGATATCTAATGGTCCACTCCTAGGTCTAGGAGCAATGCTATCGTTACAGTCATAAATCAAACACGATACAAGGTCAACAAAGTGTAATTAATATAGCTAATAATAATAAACTAATATTGTGCATATAATAAAGCCATTACAAAACAGACGCAAACAAAAATATCTGATACAAATAAATAAGCAATGCGCATAGTGGGAGAGTTTTTAGGATTAGGTTACAAAATAAACCCATAATGAGCAGTTGACAAATATGTTTGGTAAGGCACAAGACATAACAAATCATAGCCGCAGGACAAAATATTGTCTAAACTGTTAGTTCAACCATAGTTATATAAAAATTTCTATTAACTATGGTTCAACTTGACTCGAGGATTCGCCACTTATATTTAATGCTTTACTTACAAGCAGTTTTTTTCTGCAAACGGCAACACAATTTTGGGCACAGAGTTACGTTGTGTAAAAGAAATCGCCGAGAAATTTGTAATTATAGCCACTAATTAACATAAATACCGCAGATGTATGAAATAATTGAGAATTAAAAATGCCGATAGAAATTATTAAAAATTTCAGTGGAGTAAAAACATCGGCCATACTTACTAGATTCCCTGGGGTGCTGAAATTGTGATGCATAATCGAATACAGGCTCACTTTTGCTAGACATTATCACTAGGGCTTGCCATGCCATATATCGTAAACATAATAAACATAATCAGGGCGCAGTAAAACACTGTGCCATGACTCCAGTTTTACCGCGCTCTAATTCAAATACAGTGGCGACACTTTGCAAAATATTGGGAGGGGGGCGGGGGGGGGGGGATTAGGTTGCCAACTTATGACCATCTTCAGTAACAACTTTTTTTGCCTTAAATATCATGCAATATATAGATTCATTTTCAGCCTATCGATGTTTTCGTAGTTGAAAAACAGCTTTGTCACACAGTTATTCGGCATTTCTCTCATTCAAATATCCCTGCGGCTTGCCCCCTCCCACAGTGTTCGCCATTATTCAAATATAAAACAATTAAAAGGATGCAGGTAATCCTTGTAATTGCCAATAGGATTACCCTGCACAGTAGGAAGAGTTTTTATTTCCTTTCTATCAATGTTATGCGGAGCTACGTTGAAAATAGTCCATTGGAAGTTTTTTCAATTTCAGTAACTTACGCCTGTATTCTAAAAGCTCACTCACACTCAAAGAGTGGAGGTTCAATCTGAGCTTCCCTTGAGTGTCAGTGCAGTTTTTGAATAGCTGGAGGGTTAGTGTCGTACCTTACTATGTGACTACTCACCATCCAGCTATTCAAAAACAGCACTGACACTCAAGGGAAGCGGAGATTGAACCTCTACAGTGTAAGTGTGAGTGAGCTTTTAAAATACATGCATTAGCCTACAATGGTGTCCAGTTTCTCCCTCAGATGACATTGTCAATCGATCATCATTCTCAAGACTAGCAGTACAGCAAACGTATTGCGCGCTCCAGTCAATCGACTGTAAAACCTCAAAAACAACACATTGTGTTTTAATATCTATATCGTTTTGATCGGTCATCTTGTGAAGTCACGCACATATACCATTGCGTGATATACAGGAAACTTCACGAGTGTTTGTTATTATTCAACACCTCATCTCCCCCGGTATTTCCGCCGGTAAAAAAAGTCGCGGGACTGTGAGGCACCGAATCCGATGAACTAGAATACGAACCATCTCCCCTCGCAACCGCTTCAGAATTCGCCTTCCACTTCTTGCAACAAATGAGCTTATTGAAGGTCCTTTTCGATGCTTGGCGAAATTTGGGCAAGCGCCAGGCGTATACGATTGGGTTTATTACAAAATTCAACATCTCGATGGGAAAGAGAACGTCCATTGCTATGACCAATCTAGGATTCCATTCACATTTAGGACAAGATAAACTGTGCGCGAGTACATATTGTAGGATCACCATATAAGGCAGAACTGTTACCGCGAGTACAAGGATTAGCAGAAAAACCAAGTTCGTGATTCGCGATTCTTGGCGAACAGTGACTCTGTGTTGAAGTGCCGGCTCATTCTCTTCGATTTCAATTCTAAGGTTCGCGTTCTTTTTGTTGTAACGCGCAGCTGTGCGGAAACCTTCACGATCCAGTTTATTCACAGTGATGTAAATACGAATATAGCATCCAATGGTCGCGATCAGACTCACTTCAAACATTACTACCATTGTGCACTCAGCTATTCGCGGATTTACCGCAATCATTGAACCAGTCACGATAGAGATCACCCAAGCGACTGCGCAACAAGCACACGCAAAACGCCTCTTTACCATAGGTTGCGCTTTAACAGGATATACCACAACGAGTAGCCTTTCGACAGCCATACATGATAGAGTTAGATACGACACCGAAATTGTACTCCATAGTAGACAATGTAATGCCAGAACCAGTGCTCTAGGGTAGTACGAAATTGGGAATATAGCCCAAAGAAGTCCACCGATACCCGTAGCTAAATCGGCCACACACAGATTCGTCACAAAACAAGCTTCGGCTTTGGTGAATATTCTTGTAAAATTATTCAACATCACAATCAACGTTGCCGTATTTAGGAATATTCCAATGACTCCGATTACTCCAACAGCAATGCGGTCGGCCGTTGGTTCATTGTCGAATACATCGCTTATATTCTTCATTATATAATAAATGGAAAACGAACTCGCGCAATTGATTCTCACGCGCACGGGATAGCTAAACAACTGTTTGTATAAACGGAACTTTTATAGTTTTATGATATAGAGTGAGTGGTGTATTTCAGCGCTTATTAATCCCACACGGCTGTAGGGTTGTCAATAACTCGAGATTAGGACACGTGAATGATTTGATAAAAAACACACTATCAGATATGTTGATACACGAGATTATTGGGCCAGAATAAAGACCGCATTCTGCACTGCAGGAGAACTGAATCACTCTGCCATAATATTTTGTGCGACAATTAGCCTGGACTTGGATGAAGTCCGTCTCTCTAGAGTCGATCTGAGTCGCGACGAGGTCGAGCGCGCTCGATCCCTCGCATTCTAGAAAAGCCAAGTGTGACCAGATTTGGTAAAATATTTTACTTTTGGTAAAATGTCATCAATTTTGGAACAATTTTAGTAATTTTAGATTTGGTAAATTTTGAACACAAAGTTTAGTAATAAACGTTGGGAAAATCTGCTCGCACTGTATTCAGCTTATTTACTGTTAAAATACGGAAGAAAAGTGCTTGTAAAAATCCCTGGGAAAACGGATGTTCCGGCTGTAATTTCTTTGTGAATGTCTGATTCCAGCTATACTTATAGACTAAATTTTGATGCAGACAAGAATTTGAGTATTTTAGTATTTACTAAAATCACTCAAAATTTGCTAATTTCACAGGGCTATATTTTCCGTATTTTACAACATTTCGCAACCGAACTTTGCAATTTTGCTAATTTTAGGATGCACGTTTGAGCTATAATAGGGCAGCTCGATCTCTTCCGAAAATTAAGGCTATGTCTTAATTGTAAAAAGCGTTCAAATTAAGACATTGCATTGCCTTAATTTTAAACATAACCCCCAACCCCCCTAACCCCTAACGGCTAACCCTAATCCTAATGTAATCTTAGTCTAACCCTAATCCAATCCAAATCTGGCAACCTTTTTTTAATTTTTTTCTAAATAAGCCGCGGCTCAAATAAGTCGCGAACGACTCGTATAATCAGTCAATTTGCAATAAGTCGCGGCTAAAATAAGTCCAGGCTTGAAAGCTAGGCTTGAAAGCTAGGCTTGAAAGCGATGTTAAGCCGCGGCTTATTTAGGCCTCGACTTATTTTCGCTCGTATAAATGGCCCTAATGATATATGTCGTCTTTCTTGTCTCGGTAAAAAATTAGTCGATAGCTGGAATCAGTCATCCATTCATTACTGGTTCGGTCCACACCTCACAGTTCAGTTTTGCGTCATGCTCCACACTTCACAGTTCAGTTTTGCGTCATGCTCCACACTTCACAGTTCAGTTTTGCGTCATGCATGCCTATAAGCCGACACAGTATCAGTACCTTGCAACGTCTGAATTTTAATCCCCAATTACCGCGAGCTATTTTAAGCAAAACGATTTAGTTTTTGTGCGTTCTCGTGTTACAAATTAAAAAATAATATTTCATGGGTTTGATCATTTCAACACAAGCCATATGGAGCACAATTAACTCAATCGCTTGTTTGTTTACTTTATTATTTTAATGATTTTTAACTGCATATTTTGTACTGGGCGTATTCAAAGGTTACACAAATGTTACGTCTGGAAACATTCGCCACAAACCAAACTAGGGGGTAGGTAACCAAATGTACCAATGATTGATAGGATTTTTTAACCCTCATAGTCAGTCGTTAATAAGGAAGTTTAATAACTTGATTTCTTTTTTTATTTTTGCAAGGCTTCTTTTATTATGGGTGGACCATTATATACCCTGGGACGGGGGTGGAGGGGGTGAGAGATAAAAAAAAAATTCATGCATGGAGTTCAACTAGAAAGAAATTTGTGCAAGCACTTGGGGAAAGTGTATCTTTTCATATTATTTTCATACCAAGGCGAGATCTTGTAAACTTGTCGAAACGTTTTCTCGCTAACCGGGATAACTTTAGCCCATATGAACAGGCCCTTATAACTTGTGGTTGGAGATCCCGCGCCGATTCCCGCCATTCTGGTAGCACTGTAGTGCAGTGAACTTAGTGTTTGTTGAAAGTCAAAGGACATTTACCAAAATGTTTAAATATCTATTGTTGTTTATTGTCTTCATTTGTATTATATGTATGTATATAGTTTTCTTTTCAATATTTTCACGCCCCCCTTGGAAATCAGCTGTTGTTGAAGGGGTGAGCGTGAATAAATATAGTTTTAATAAATTCATAAAGAATACTCGCATCGCCGTTTCTCCCCTTCCCATAATTCCTCGCGCTTCCCCTTCATTAACATTTCACGCTTCGTAAATAAATTTTAAAATGTAAATTTGGGGATGAGGCAGGCTCTGGGGACGAGGCAGGCTGTTCTCTTTCAATAAAAGTATAATACTTACTCAGATATGCGTCAGGTCCGGAGGCTTAAAATTATTATTTGCACATTTAATTTTTTGCACATTTAATTTTTGGAGGAAACTATCACAGTGACTAGAGTATAGACAATAGCAGTGAAAACCAAATGGTTCAATATTTTCTACAAATATGGTGTATTTAATATTATAATAAATATTATAATTTGGACAAATCTGATCAGGAATATAGATGAAATTGAAGTTAGGAGATTCATTTATGAACTGTTAACTTGTGTCGATAATGAACTACCTGAAAACCCATGCAAATATTCAATTACTGTTTTTATAAGGGTATAAAAGAGAACTTCGGAGTTTCGAGCAAAGGTCCTTCATCTGGTTATAGCATGTTTTTCAGACCCATGCAGGGTCGTTCCTAGACGCGATAATTGGGTGGGGGAGGGCATATTCATATATTTGTGTTCTGCCAGACGGGTTTCTTTTGAAAGCAATTGTTTTTACGAAATGTGAACATGAATATATGAATATATTATACCTCAAATTCAAATTGTCCAATCAGGAAGCTTAGTTTGTGCCATGTGAGCATGAAATTAATCGCGATATCACGCCTTACGTCATCAATTAGCGAGCCTGCGTTCCTTATGACAATGTTCCACCCCATGTTCCCCGGGGAACATGGGGTGGAACATTATTCGCGTAGACCGCGCGAGACAACACGCATGACAAAAACATGGCCGACAAAATATAAATAGTATTGATGAGTGATGAATAATCAAATTTTAAACGTAAAACCTGGGCTTTTTCAAAATTTTGAAGCAAATTTTGAAAAAATGTTGTCATTAATATTCCAAACGATATGTAATTCGAAAGAAAATCGACGAATACTTGCGTTAATCCGAAAATAAAACATCGTATTCACGAAGGTATGTGTCAAGTTTTTAATTCTCAACTTGGAGGCTTTTAATTTTCGGTATAATATATCATTTATAGACCCTCCGCTAGGGGGATTCGGCGAAATATTACCCTCAGTGATGATATTTCCCTCGGC
>CACRXK020006820.1:0-24322 GCA_902702795.2 Paramuricea clavata | reverse complement strand
AGGGGAAATTGAAGCCAGTGCATTTTAGTTTTTTCTGAGTTATGAGCAGAAATACTCAACACTGAACGTTGGGCTATATATCAAATTGAAGCTATTGAAAAACGCTATTTGGTGTAGAAATTTCAAGACTTTAGCTAAAAGGGAAATATTGAAAAACTACAAACATAATTACCGATAATTTACCGTTTTGCAGTTGTTTTTGTATTTTTTAAATATTTTTCTTTTCGCTGAAGTCTTGAAATTTCCACACCGAATAGCAATTTTCAATAGCTTCAATTTGATATATAGCCCGACGTTTGGGGTCAAGTATTTCTGCTCATAACTCAGAAAAACTATTTTGGCTTCATCAAATCATAGGCCTTCATCATAGCAGTTAGCCTTCCAGTTTATTTATAGTTCAATGGTTGGACGTCGGTTCCAGTCCCTTTTTATTGTTTTTGTCTGCGCGGTTAACACGAAACTGGCTTCACTTTTTTGACTCGAGTTCTTGCTCCAGATATACAGCTAATTCTAAAAAGGTTGTCCATTGCAAATCTTACACTCTAAGCGTGCAAAGCATAATGGGATTATGGGAGCATCATTTAATCAGTTTAGAAATCATATATGGGGCCCATTTCTAGAGACAAGGTAAATATCTCCTTAGGAGAACAATTCATTCACAAATACAGGCCTTAAAATATCTTTTACAGGGCCGTCTGACAAAACCTCCGATGACGTTGAGTTTGGGTCATATGTCCGATGATCTTCAGACAAATGACACAAATGAATATCGGCACAATGTCAATCTGAATGACACAAATGAATATCAGCACAATGTATTAATTCTGAACGGTAAATGTTGTGAAGATATTAAATAATTTGTGTCATTCATACTTATTTCCAAGCCAAAATTAACTTGCTTGCAAGAACACCAATACACTCGGGTCGGACAAACAGTAAACCCCAGTTTCACTTATGTCGGACAGAATGTCCGGTGGCTTCCTCACTACGTCGGACAATTTCACGAATGGGTCGGACAATGTCCGTGACCGACCCATATTTTAAGGCCTGCAAATAGCTGCAATATTCAACTACTAAGCTTGAAACTTGCGCACTTAGAGTTTAAGGTTTACGAAGGACAACCTTTTTTGAATTGGCTGTGTATGGATCTTACTGACCGTGCTCCATATATGGTCAACTGGCAGTTGAGTGAGAAAATAATGTCCAGTCCACCACGTATTTTGCAGCTCTGAAGAATACCATTCGGAAAGTGACATTGAGGATGAAGAAACGTTTGAGATGGATAGTGATGGATCGGAGGGGAGTTCATCACGTGTCCCTATCACCACCAGTATCATTCCTCCTGCCAAGATCACCGCACCACTGACAGGAAACAAACCAGGTAGGACCTTTTATATAGGTGGGTTTCACTCAAGCCTTCCAGATGATCTTGATACGCGGAAAAGTACTGGCACTAGTTGTCAAATAGAAATCCATTTTATGATTAAAACAACTGAATATCTCCAGTAATATACTTTATTTCGATTCCATATTTTTGTCAGAGCTATAGTTCTCATAACCAAACATAATTACAAAATTTCAACTAGTTTCATAAAGAATAACGAAAGATATAATTGACTGAATACATCAAAATGGATTTCTATTCGGACAACCCTTTCTGAGCGCTGATTGGCTAAAATACGAACACGAGATCACCTGGTTATACATAGGGAAACGCTTGGTGATCTCGTTTACACATATTGCCGTTTTATGCCTTGTGGAAGCAAGTAAATTTCGTTAAAGTACCTATGACACGAAATTTCACCCCAAAGGTTTATGATTGCATTGTAAAGATCACTTAAAATGACTTAATAATCTCCTTTATAGAATTTTGGTAACTTGCTTCCTTTGCAAGATATTCAACTTTGTTTCTTATGCAAATATCACCGGTGTGACATCACATCGCATAATGACATTTTGAAAACGCAATATTTTACCTTCATAAAATATTTTTACAAACAAATACAGAGGGTTAATTACCAGTTATGAAATTAATACATATACAAGGGCAATTTTTAAGTTTTTTAGATGCGTATTCGTCAAGAAAACTATACTTTTCTGAAAACTCATTATGCGATGTGATGTCACACCGGTGATATTTGCAAATGATGTGATGGCAAACCTGTGATATGAAACAAAGTTGAATATCTTGAAAAGGAAGCAAGTTACCAAAATTCTATAAAAGAAATTATTAAGTCATTTTAAGTGATCTTTGCAATGCAACCATAAACATTTGGGGTGAAATTTCGTGTCATAGGCACTTTAAATTGCATATATTTGATACCAAACACAAGATTAATACTTGTAATGAATATTTAACTCGATCCAATAAATGTGTTTCCACTTGGAGTTGACCACCAAGCGCGAAACGTATGATATCACATGACTGAAACTGTTGATGTGGAAACTAAATATCTCCACTGATATAATAGTATAATATACTAAATGACATTAATATTTTTCTGACCTGCAGAGGCCGGAGGTTCGGAAACGCCACGTTGGTCTAAGAATGAACGAGAAATAGCCATTGAAGGTCAGTACCATAGATGTAGTGGACAGAGTATCCGAGGTTGTCATCAGCGGGTTAATCTGGTCAGTGTTGAATCTCGGCCAGGTTCAACAAATATGAGGGTGATCATTGCTCTACTATAGTCAGGGTTGAAGAAAATAATTTTCTTCGTGGAAGCACAACCTGGTGATAAGAATTTCAGCAGACCAACTGAGTATACAGTATTTGTGCTAAATCTGTGCCTAAACAGGTTAAACTTCAGGGAAAGATGTAAATTCCCGACGCACATTATATATATGCACACATATATATGTAGATGTAAATTCCCGACGCTATTATGGCCCATTCGCTATTTTCCCGTTTAGGAACTGCATGTTTGTTGTATTTGTACGTTATTAATGTAATATATTTAGTTCCTAATAAAGCTGTTAAAAAAAAATATCGCTTGTTCGAGCTCAGTTATGTTATGGTAGTGAACTCTGGGCACCACAAACAACGTCGAAAGACCTACTGCGTATTGAGGGAATACAACGACGCGCGACTAAATTTATTCTGCAAGACTACAGGTTAACATACGTGGAACGCCTGAAAAGACTAAACCTTATCCCAATATCGTACTGGTTTGAAATAAAGGACATAACGTTTTTCTTTAAATGCAAAGTGGGATATTTTGACTTAAAAATCATTTATACTCTGTTAAGACAAAAAGACGGTTCTAGCCAGATAAAGTGTTAATTAGATTAATAAACATGTAAATGTTATGCATGTTAGTAGAAATAGTTTTGGTGGGACTTAATTGGATCTTATTTAAGATCTGTTGTCTTTTCCTTCAATCATTTGTTAATATATGTTATTGATTGTAAAGTTAATAGAAGAAAAAAAAATGTCTGGCAACCATAAGTTGTTGGACCCAGTGTACTGTAGGTAGGGCCAGCGTACTAGGTAGTGGCAATAATGAGAAAGCTTCGGATTGATAGGGATACAACTACCTGAAAAATACAAGGAGAACTTCGATGTTTCGAGCGAAGGCCCTTCGTTGGGAAGATAGTACCTTGATAATTATATTTTCCGCATTTCATTTTGTTAAGGCTTACGTCTTCACGGGCGGAACTGGACCGCGATATCACAGATGGTGAAAACAAAGACAGAAGCTCAATGCAAGAATTTCTATTTCAATTATAAACGTAAACTAGACCTGGAGAACGTCATCGCAGAACACAATGCTGCCAAGGTACCAGCTTTGATTGCTTTCAAGATATTGTTTTTTGTGATGTTACTCTTGAGTGTATATCCACACCGGGCGAGCTTGAAAAATATGCCCGGCCACGGTGGGAATCGAACCTACGACCTTTGGAATACTAGCCCAATGCTCTGCCAACTGAGCTACGCGGTCAGGACGGTTCGAGTAAGTGATATTTCGGAACAGAATCTAGTTCCTTCGATACCAATGTAATTTAGTAATATTTTTTTTTTTGTGTTGGTGTTGTGTACTATGTAATGCCTTCAATTTTTGTAAACAATGGCGGCTCGCTTTGCTGAACTTTCGGAAAATGACTTGTCTTGCTTTATACTTTAAGAAAAAAACGCGGAAAACAAAAAAGCGACTCAAACCACCGTCAATGTCTTTCGCCAGTATTAGAAGCAAGACAAATCAACGAAGTCGAAGACGATCTAGTTGGCTCAAAAGAAACACTTGCCAACGTCCTTCGCAAGTTTTATGCGGAAGCAAGAAAGAGAGACGGCGAACTTATATTAAACGAAAGATAAGATGAAGCTTTATAAGTGAATGATAAAACAATTATTGAACTCGGTTCTCGCAAAATATCGTGATTTGTCGGTGGCTCGCAGATCAATTATTTGCCTCTGCCTTCGGCATCGGCAAATAATTGATCTGCTCGCCACCGACAAATCACGATATTTTGCCCAACCTTGTCCAATAATTGATAAATATTTTCTCTTAGGTTGTTCAACGTCAAGAATCCGAAGAGACGATTTCCGCGTCGGAGGCTTCCGATGACAATTACGACATTTCCGAAGAAAGGCCGAGCATCGCACGAAGCAAGGAGAACGCTAGGGAGACTCGATCCCAGGCTGCTGAAAGACGATCGGAAACCGTTCCCACTCTTCGAATTTCACGCAGCCAACGAAACAGTCGAAACAAGTCCTCTGACGGAAAACCTCTACACGGCCAGCCTGAAGATCCATCAAGTACAAGGTTGCATGAAGTAGAGAACCCGGTAGCCGCTGATCAATCGAATATGAGCACTGTAGGTTCGGATGAGACACGAATCATCGTTGTGGATACAGTAGAACCTCAGGGACAAAGTGAACTAGTCAGGGGTATCGTCGCATCCCGAGAACATGCACGTACACAAGTATCCCCAATGGAAAGTCGCGTGAGAATTCCTGTATCCTCAACCGCGTCTGAAGGGCTACATATAACAGGTATTTACCACAAATTGCTTGTCCGTTGACTTTTTGTGACACAGTGGTTTAATAGTGCACGTATCTTTCACCCCTGATTCCTATAATACACTCATTATAGTTTCATCTCAGTCACATGTGAGAAGAATGCTTCCAGTGAGATTATCCCTACCTCTAGGAAGAACAGTTTAGAACTAATAGAGCTATTCAGTATAAATAAAGTTAGTTTAGTTTAGGTTTCCTCCTGTAGTAACACTGGATCAATAAGAGATGATCCTTACTGGGCCTCTAGTGAGAACAGTTTAGAACTGATAGAGCTATCCAGTATAAATAAAGTTAGTTTAGTTTAGTTTTCGTCCTGTAGTAAGACTGCATGGATCAATGAGAGATGATCCTTACTGCACCTCTAGGACGAACAGTTTAGAACTGATAGAGCTATTCAGTATAAATAAAGTTAGTTTAGTTTAGGTTTCCTCCGGTAGTAACACTGGATCAATAAGAGATGATCCTTACTGGACCTCTAGGACGAACAGTTTAGAACTGATAGAGCTATTCAGTATAAATAAAGTTAGTTTAGTTTTCCTCCTGTAGCAAGACTGGACCAATATGAGATGATCCTTACTGCACCTCTAGGACGAACAGTTTAGAACTCACTGATAGAGCTGTTCAATATAAATAAAGTTAGTTTAGTTTAGGTTTCCTACTGTAGTAACACTGGATCAATAAGAGATGATCCTTACTGGACCTCTAGGAAGAACAATTTAGAAGTGATAGAGCTATCCAGTATAAATAAAGTTAGTTTAGTTTAGGTTTCCTACTGTAGTAACACTGGATCAATAAGAGATGATCCTTACTGGACCTCTAGGAAGAACAATTTAGAAGTGATAGAGCTATTATTCAGTATAAATAAAGTTAGTGTAGGTGTCCTCGTAGTAACACACGTACTCTACAAGTTTGTTCTTTTGTAGGTCACTCATCTAGTCTTACTACGACATCACAAGCTGTTGTCAAGGGAACAGGCACGTCATCCGACTGTCTGTTGAGCCAAAATTCAACCAAAACCGAAACCCATTGTCCTCGTACACCTAACGTAGACCTCACAAGTACTACCGAACCCCAAAAGGTCGCCGCAAACCCTCCAAGTGGTATAATGTACCCAAGTGCCCCATATAGACCACTGACTATGGAAGGAGTGGCAGGCAGACATTCTGAGGCGTTACTCAATCTAGCTCGGAGTCGGGCGGCTGCTGAAAATGCAGGTATGCTTAAGATTAACATAGATTCCATATGCAACAAGCAATTGAATCTAATCTCACATATGGGGGCTTCGATTGCGCAGTCATCAGAGCAACCGCCTTTCGCCTCTGAGATCGTGGGTTCGATTCTCAAAGAGAGTCAGTCAACACTCTGCCGAAAGTCGTGAGTTTTCTCCGGGTGCTTCGGTTTCCTCCCACAGGGCAAGTTGACAGGGTGGGTTAGGATAAAAACACAGTTAGGAAAGTAATTTCTCAAATTTATTAATAATTCATGAGCGATTCAGCCAATGATAATCACCTATTTGATCACAAGATGCCATTTGGATAACCCGGTGAAACTTGATGAAAGTCATTAGTGTTTTCATCATATATCTTAATTACGCATGCAAAATTACTTGAATAGAATTCCTAATTACGTTATGCTTGGTTAAGAATTCTATTCAAATCAGCAAACGAAAACATTCTGTTACGTCTCGATTCATTTGAGAAGCCATATAAACAACTCGAGCTCGTGTCTCACCGGGATATCCAAACACTCGAAAACAATGTATGAAAACACTCGCTCTTCGCGCTCGTGTTTTCATACATTGTTTTCTCGTGTTTGGATATTCCGGTGAAACACTCGCTCTCGTTGTTCATATATTACATCAATTGTTGTAAAGATAAATAGTCCAGGCTAAGTAAGTAACATAAATAATCGTAATACTTGATGTAATTGGTCACTGAAAAGCCCCAATGGGGAGTGAGCTGAATAATAACGTAATGTAATATACGAAAACGAGGTTCTATAGCCAAAATGACATACTTTCTGGAAGGGTGTATATTATGTTTATTTGTGTAGGTCGCGTGGAGAACCCCGCGGAAGAGCCTGGTGACAAGAAGGAAAAGGAAAAACTGAAGAAGATTCGTTTCCCAGACCCACAATTGCCAACCTTTGAACAGAATGAAGCTATAGGGATATTTAACCGCTATTCACCCTGTATACCCCCAGATACAACCAGTATACAACAGGTACGGCCGTTTTTCCACATAGTTTAATGCATCGGTTGTGAATTGCTTTCGAGTTTGTTATATTACTTAAACGTACTTGTATTTGAAGAGGAATTGAAGGCGATAGCTGAGTTCATTTATGGGCGTTTATCTTCGTGATATCAAGACAACAGAACGGTGCTGGTTTCTTTTGTGTTTTGCTCATGCATTATTAATGAGTTTGAGAAATATTTTTTTCTTTATTTTTAAGGTACGAACGCAAAGACTCCCACATCCTTCATTCCACCCACCTGGTATCCCAATGCACCAGTTCGTTCCTCACATTGGACCTCCCCACTTCCCACCAGAAATGTATGCAATCGCCCACGGACCTGGATTTGATCCTATGTTTCACCCACCGTTCGTAGAGTACCTTCACCCAGGTATGATATAACATGTCTAGTCAACATGCAGTGTAGTCGAACTGCAACAGCAAATGAAGCAGTGCCTTTATTAATAAATTGTTCAGGGTTGCAAAAAATATTTTATTTTCTGGGACCACAAGGCCAACGAAAACGTTTTTTGCTAGCAAAGGACAGCAAATCTTATTGCTTTTTAAATTTTATCGCAACTAAGTAAAATTCAGTTTATTCTAGACAAATTCTAAACATCATTTTGGTCTTGAAAATAGACCTTTAATATTCCAACATGGCTACCGATTAAATATTCTTTTATGTTATAAACGAGCCCTTATGTATTTTTCTAATGTAATTTTATCTATATGCATGATCTGCCGTAAACTAAGTACAGCATGATTGTCACTAAAATTAGTAAAATGCACTTTCTTTCTTTAAGACTTTTTACCTTCTACGGTTTTACCTTCCATTTTTTTTCTGCCAACCTCAAAAATTTTCTGGGACCAATGGTCCCGCGGTTCGCTATATATTGCAGCCCTGAAATGTTTACACACATTATACATACTAGACCTAACCCTAACTAATGCCTCGAACCACAAGGGAGGGAGGGTGGAAACTACCACACCTGCACCAAAAGACAAAGATATATAAGGGCATAGCACCTCTCCCTGGGCCTCCCCTCCCCCCTGCGTGAAAAATCTGTTTCTCGCTTCTTCCATGCTTCAGCCAGTAAGAAACTATAATTATTTTTTGCCCACGAGCAAATAAAAACTTGTCAAGGAAAAGTTGTCAAGGAAAAGTTGTCAGGGAAAAAATACCCATTTGAACGGGGCTTCATACTAAGTGTGATTGCCATTTTTCTGCCATTTTCCTATAGTGTGATTACCATTTTTCATTGAGAGAATTTCTATTATCAGGTATGGAGCACGTCTACTCCGCACGTTTACGAGAGGAAGCAGCCCGTGCTAACTCAGGGACAGTAATGTGGCCTCCTATGGAACACCCGGGGATAATATTTGCCCATCCACAATTTATGTTCCCAATGGAACCCCTAGTTCCCACCGAACGTATTTCAAGACGAAGGGAAAGTGGTCACGAATTAATCTCGTCCGTTCCTTCCACACGATGTCGGTCTGTGGAGACCCCAGCCATCCACCCACGGGCACGCACACCCGATCAAGGTATCTCCAGCTCGAAGCCAATGAACAACCAACAGCGTTCAACTTCCTTAACCGATCTTCATTCCTGGGTTTTATCGGGTAGCACCGAGCGTCTTACCTCACCGAGTCGACCTCAAACTAAACCAAGCCCAAAGGATCCAGGCACGGATCAGGTTAAGTCGTATGAACCGTTTACAGCGCTTATGAATGTCGCGGCAGGGGCAAGGCCTATAGTCGAGAGTGTGCGAGAATCACAACGTGGGCGAGACTCGCTGAAAATATCTGAAGCTGAGAGGCCCCAACCTCAGTTTACTCGTCAGTCATGTGTTGTTACAAACACCTCGGTACTTCATGTTACATCTGGCCCAAAGGATACATTTGGATCGCAAGCACATGGTATCTCATCCGGCCTTGCACCCCCTCAACCACCACCCTTGCTCTCAATTACTGGAACACAACCTGCTAGGGGCGAGGGGATATCTAACCCTAGGCTCATTGATGATAGGCGAATGGTGGTACGTGATATCCAGGATATCCCTAGAGAGATGGTCAACCCTTGGGACGCCACCCATGGTGCCACAGCTACATTTTCCCACAGCCCAAAAGAATTTCCACCTCCCTTAGTGAGAGACAATGGTCCTATTGGATTAAGACGTACCCCTCCAACCAGAGATCTGATAGGACGGCCTAACCAGGATCTCCTTCCCTGTGGATGTAGAAGTACAGAGCCGTGTAAGCATCAGTTATATTCTCAAGAAGTACCCTATGTGCAACGAGTTGATACACGAAACATGCGAGAGGTAGAACAAAAGCAACCTGGGTTAGAAAACACCCCAGTTCCCTCTAGAGAGGTTGAACCGTCAAACCGCAACACATTATTCCGACCGTGGACGTCTGAAAAAATCGTGAAGGATTCTTCAAAGTCCTCCTCGCCACTAAATACTGTTTCTCCACCTGTACAGCTAAAGCAGACAGGTGTCCCACTCCATTCACAGCAACCACAAAAGAGACTATCTGGTTCTCCCCTTGGGGGCGTTCGTACCCCGCCTCCAAGTGTGATATCACATTCCTATTCCCAACAACCTGGAGTGTTGACACCCCACCCTAGCTCTTCTTCACCTGAACCACATACCAGATCGTCTCACCCTAAGGATGACCCATTGTCTCTGGCCCAAGAGCGCGGTCCTAGATCTGTACTATCTCATGCAGTGGCCCTAGAGGTTACCCCAAGACCTTCCTCGACTCCCCAAGGTCCCACGCCACAACTTGGCTCTTCTACCTCCCACCTACAAAGGCCACCAGATTCACCTTTAGAATTGCACCCATCTCTTCACATACGTCCCCCCAGAAGCAGATCCCCTCTTCCTCAACAATCTAGTCTTGTCCCCACATCCCAACCCAATGACCCATCCACCCAACTGCGAAATCTCCGCGAACCATCAATTATCAGATCCCCACACCCCCCGCCACTGATGCCTGGTGTACGTCCTAGCACACCCCAACCCACCCAACCTACTCATCCAATACCATATTTTCCCCATCTCTCTGGAACCTCTCGCTCATCACCAATGGTTCTCGGAATGCCCTACCCGTTTTCTCACCCACCTGGTAGCATCTACGCTTTGCCTAATCAACCTACCATTCAGGAGTCAAGGGATCCCTCCACTCTTATTCAAGGTAGAGGCAGCCACCCAGGACCATTCCCACCTGTTCTTACATCTCAACATGACCGACTTTGTCCTGATTTATTATATTCTGGAAACATTTCCCGCTTGGCCCGTGATGGTACAAGGTTGCCGTTTGAACAGTCCCGGCTTTCCTCGGAACAGTCCCGGCCTTCCTCGGAACAGTCCCGGCCTTCCTCAGAGCAGTCCCGTGCTGTCTTGGAACACTCTCGTATACTCTCGGACCAATTTCGTACTGCTTCGGATCCCACTTCCACGGAGGAGTCCAGTGTCCTACCTGGGCCTTCACGTGTCTCAACAGGCTATCAAAATCCTACTGTCCCGAAGTCTTTTAGTCCCGAACCCCAGTCAGTTAGTTCAGGACCACAGTCGGTTAGTCCAAGACTACAGTCCATTAGTCCAGGACCACAATCCATTAATCCAAGACCACAGTCGGTTAGTTCAAGACCACAGTCGGTTAGTCCGGGACCATCAGGACATTGTCTTGTTAAATCACCAGCTCCAGTTGACAACAATGAAACACCAAAGTCACCATTTATTGAGCAAGCTGAACTTCATCAACCTAGTTTCGACACCCCTGTGGACATACAGCGACACGTCAATCCCTCCTATACCTCGAAAACTGGTGATGGTTTAAGTTTAGACCCACGTGATGATGTATCTCCAGCACCACCAACTAACAGCCAAGGTATATTATGCAATGGAAGTTTATTTCATCTATTATTAGTGGTAGTAAAACTTTATCCATTATGGAAACGCATTAACCATAGTAGTTGGGCCTGTGCTTTCAGTTTCCCAACCCTGTCTTTTCTGCCAACTCTAATGTTTTTTGGACGTCAAGTGGGTGGGTTGTTTGCTTACCTGCCGTCACCCTCGTCATTAGTGAGCTTAAGCAAGTGAGGTTTTTGACAACACGAACGGCATGAGTAACGTCAGAAGACTGGGTCAAGGGCTGTGATTGGTGAAAAACGTCAACTTTACTTCCGGTCGACGTCCGTCTTGTCACAAACGTCATTTGCTTAAGCTCACTATTGTCTCATAGTTTACGTTGCCCACAATAACTACTTCTTGAAATGTTTATGTGTTATGGAAATGCCGTTTAATGATAGTCACGGCCTTTGCTGACTGAAGTCAAGCAAAAAAATTTCAAGTGTCAAAATTTCCGCCATCGACAACTATCTGGTGTGACCACTATCCACTCATAAGGCGTATTGAAACCCACCAATTATTATAGAAGTGTTGTGCATAGGCCCATATTTATTATTACGTCTCAATGATATCAAAGTCCATACATTTTTTGCGTGTTTCATTGTTTAGACGCTGGAACATTGTCACCATCTACAAGCGTTAACACAATCTCAGAACAAATTTCTACCAAAGTAGCCAGTAACTCCAGTGAAAGAGATGTCGAGCCCCACGCCAGTGATGGAGATGTGGAGCCCCACGCCAATGAGGGAAATGTTGCCCCACATCCAAGAGATGCGAACCCCTACCCTGGCGAAGAAACCTGTGAAAGTCGTGAAGATAGTAGGTCGGTTGCTGGAAGTTCGAGCCTTGGTTTTGAGAGTCCGGATGACGAAGATCATGAGTTGAGAATGAGATATTTCCCTCCTGGTGATACCAGTGATAGTGGTGGAGATGGTTTGTACGAGATCCAGGATCCTACATCTGATAGTGGTGGCGATGTTTTATATGGGTCCCAGGACCCTACCTCTGATCAGCATTTGGACAGTGATAATGTTGAGGATATGTCTGAAAGGCACGCTAGTGGCGAGTTTTCCAACACTGATGCTACGTGTATACCAAGTGATAGTACTTACATCGATTACTCTGAACGCTCTGCTGACGAAAATGTCCGCATTCGTAATGATTACGATTCGTCAGCAGATAGAGTTGACAGTAGTACAGTGTCTGACTTTTCAGAGTTTGGGCAACCGGTTGAAGATGGTGAAAAGTTAGAAAGTATACAAGGTGAACCCAAGAGAGAAAGAGGTGGTAGTGTGGACACAGAGTTTCCTAATGAAGAAAGTACCCAGAATGCAGCTGACAATACAGTGTCCGACTACTCAGAGATCGAACAACCGTCCACAAGTGAGAAGCCAGACAGGAATGAGTCTTGGAGTGATACTGACAGTGCAGCAGATATAAGATTTGATGAAAGTGTTCTTAGCGACGATAATGAACCTTCAAATGATAGACATTTGCAAGACACGAGTCACATATTACTTCAAGATGAGACTATTAGTGGGCATGAAGGTGATGATGATGCGACCGAGGATGAAGCAGGGTACTCAGGGATGGAGATGGATAGTACATCTAGGGTACTTGTGGGTAACAGGAGTGAGGCAGTGGATACACGGAGTGGTGAAGTTGACAGCTCTGAAGATGCTAAAGTGGCAGAGAAGATGGATAGTGGGGTTGTTAGGGGTAGTGTGGATATGGATGACAGTACAACTATGGATATTACAGGACATGGTACAATTTCTACGGATGCTAGAGGTCAGGTGGATACTATAGAGGGTGAAGCAGAAGCACCGTTGGATAGCGTGAAGGATACATCGGTATGCAATGAGGACAATATACAACATGATAGGGTATCTGAGGGTGCACAAGGTGCGGCTCATGAGCAACCTGGCGAGTTGAGGGTCAATTTGGAGCCGGATATGACGGGCGTACTGGAAGGTAAAGGACTTGCGGAGGATAATGTTGGTCAAGACAAAACAGAAGGTTTGTACTCAACTGGTGAGGTATTGACGCATGATGGTAATGACGGAGCAGAGAGAGATGTTTTAACAGCTGAGCCGAGAGACTCTCTGGACAGTAGAACGAGTGTTCCAACAAGTGATACTAGAAGCCTTACAGATGATCCAACCAATGCAGAAAATACTGAGGAAGCTCACTCAACTAGGGAAGAGGTCACGACTGGAGAAGCGGTCACGATTGGGGAAGCTTACACAACTAGGGAAGCAGTTACAACTAGAGAAGCGGTTACGACTGAGGATGTGGTTCCAAGTGATATAGACAGTGCTGAAGAGAAGAGAGTTGACACAATACTTGATGATGTCGTGGACACTATGACTGTTGGTAATGACAACACACCCTCAGCTAGAACGGTGCCCATCGAACGAGATTCACAAAACGTCAAGGAGGTCAGCAGCTCATCAGATCCTAGCATTGATGAAGTTCGCCATAAGATTGAACTATTGGACGATGAAAACTCTGAAGCGAGCCAGAGTCATGACAGGCATCGGGAGAGGGATAGTAGTACAAGAGATGAATATTTAGTTGATGCAACTGATGGTGTTGACAGTAGCACGGACAGGGAGAGTACTCACAGAGGCGACACAGAGGAGGAAGCTTCGTATATAGTTGAAGACAATCTTGAGATGACTCTGTCTGCTGGTAGGGAAGATGTAGCCACTTTGAGTAAGGAAGGTGAAAAGAGCAGTGAAGAACATGTGACGAGTAGCAATGAACACGTGAAAGAGCGTGATGAACACGTGATAAGACAAGATGATCACGTAACATGTGGAGATGTACAGGTGGCAAGTGAAGATGAACACGTGTCAAGTGAAGATGAACACGTGACAGATCAAGATGAACACGTGACAGGTCAGGGTGAACACGTGGTAGTTCAAAATGAACACGTCGACGAACATTTGATAAGTGGAGATGAACACATCATAAGTAGCGAGGAACACGTAGACAGTCAAACCACCCAGAAACAAAATGACATGGAAGAAGAAAGCAATGAAGTTGAGAACCAAGGAGTGGACAGCAATGAAGGAGAGACCAAGGCTCCATGTGACGAAGGTGCTGACAGTGGTTGCGAGACAAAGAATGACAGAGATACAATGGTAACGAGTGCAGAGGATGCTACCCTTGGGAATCTGGAGGAACATGGGGATAATGAGGTACAGCGTGAGGATAAGGAGAGCGTACATGAAGGTTCTGATTGGAATCCAACTATAGAAAGTACATCAAGCCCAGACCATGGTAATCTAGGAAGCAGTTCGTCAAAGGAAGCGGCATCTTCAAATCAAGATGTACAAAGAGTACAACCTGAAGATATTTCAGATAGTGACATGGATGACAGCGCAGATGATATGATAGAGAGTGTAACAGATACAACCCAAGCCACACAAGCTGAACAATCTGTTCATGAAGTTAACAATGATATAACTTCAACAGTCGGAGAAAGCAACATTGTATCTCGACACAGTCACACTGACATATCAAGCACGTTTCAACATTCTCCTCCCGAGCCTGACAATGGATCTGAAGTGTTCAATTCCTCTGTGTCCACTAGTAGCAGTATTGCTAAGCAACGTGATGACGTGGCGAGTAGTAGCATTGTTGCCAAGCAACGCGATGACGTGGCTACTAGCAGTGTTGCTATGCTACCAGATGACGTGATAACTGGCAGTGGTGTTCCCAATGTTTCTGATGTTAGCTCGTCTGATACAAGTGAAAGTGTAGAAAATGCTAATGAGGATGAATCGTGCAGTTTCCCAATAGATTTACCTAACAGCGCGGAAAATGCCAATGAAGCAATGCCACGCACCAGCAGTTTTGGATTAGAATTACCTGATAGCGCACGTATAGTGAACAGATGTCCTAGTGATTCAACTTATTTGAGAAACCAGGCTAGCCTTTCCCGACGATCGTCCGGGGATTCCACGAGTCATTCCGAAGAACCGTCTACCAGTAACTTCGATGAAGCGACAATTTTCGATAACGTGACAGACGACAACTTGAGTGGAAATGAAGCTGAGTCATTGACTAAATATGATGAGGGTGAAATTAGGACAGAGAGGAACTCGGGAGGACACTCATTGAACGATAAGGACAATATTGTCGATTCATCTACGGTGTCTCCCATTAGTTTTACTGATGATATCAGTCATATTGACTCAAACGTTGACATTACGGGTCATTTAGGGTCAACCAGAGACATTACCGCAAGTACAACTGAAAATATTGTGGATACAACGGAATATTTAGGGCTAAACAGAGAGAATCTAGCAATTACAAGCGACAATAGTGTTGATACAACAGGATATTTTGGACTGAACATAGATAACATTGGATCACTAAGTACACCTGAGGATAGTGTAGGTACAACAGTGGGTCTAATATCAAGTAGCAAATACGACATCACAGTGGAAGCGATATCTAGTGATGAAGAACTAGAGGAGGGGGAGATTGCCGAGATCCCGGATGACGTCACCAGAAATGACGTCACCAGAAATGACGTCACACCTTGTGACGTTACACCTGAACATATCATTACATCATCATCCGGGTCATATTACCCCCCGCTTGACACCATCCCTATTTCACCCCCAGCTGATAGTGATGGACCTTCATCAAGTTTTCTGGATTTCGGTTCGTTCACGTACTCATCCACGCAACTCGCGGGATCGTCTACACAACTCGCGGGATCCTCGCGTGTATCCCACTCGGTTTTCCCGTTTTCTGCACTAAACGTGCGCTCTGCACCGAACAGTAATTGTTCATCACCAGTTCCCGTGACATTTGCTTCTGGCTGTAATACACCAATCAGGTTTCAGCAAGCGGATTCTACACCAATCAGGTTCCAGCCTGCAGATTCAAGTAATATGATGACGCCACAGTATGAACCGTTGAGTGATGACGAGAGCACCGGGTCACATGACACGGATGAAAGACATAGCAGTATTCGAGACACTGACAGCAGTTGAGAGACTCGCCCCTAGGGTCACAGAGAAAGTACATACAGAGGTCTCACTTCAGGTTAATTTAGCATAATTTTTTCAGTCCGCCATGTTCTTAGCCAGTCCGATAAAGAGAGGCCATCACCCCCCCCCCGCTGAAAACATATTGAAATTTAATGTTCCAGGGGGGTGAATGCCTCTTTTTACCGGACTGGTTAAGAACATGACCGCCAGCTCTTTTTGTAAAAACTACCTTACGGTTTTCCAGCAGAAGTGAGACCTCTGTATGTACCTACTCTGTGCTAGGGTTGAACATGATAAAGCGAACCAAACTACAATCCTGGAAAAAAATTCATAGAATTAGAATTTTCGTATTTTACCCTCTTCCCCTATACAATGTTAGTTTTTGGGTGAAATGTGTTGCAAATCCACTTTACTTTGAACCAACATTGTTCTGAGGGCAGGGAATTTTTCAAATTTGGATATACTTTTCAAAAAGTCTGGATATTTTTTCCAAGATTGTAGATAGGAGACTTAGTACCAACGCAGACCCGTTCAGATCTGTCTCGAGACATTTTAAATTCAATTTGTATATATGTAAAGTTAGGAATTAAATTTTAGCGTTTCTTTTTGTTGTGAAGTCAGGTTTTGTTTCTCAAAGTCTACAGAAACGCCGTGTGATGCTTATAGAGAAAGAGATGATGTCGGTGAGTCTTGTAACGTAGATCATTTATAGTAACTCCAGGGAGCAGATGGTTGGGTCAACAGAAATGTTGGCTCTTGCACGAACAAGAAAAATTAAACTACATCTTTCAATTCTATTTATTTGCCATCAAATACAAGACTGCTACATATAATGAAAATAAATTTCTCATTCTCATATTAAACTGCAGGTTGACAACCATCTGCTTATCTTTTGGTTTCTGTGATCACAGTAGGAAATTTGCTTAGGTAAGTTTTAAAGGATTTGTAAGAAATATTTTAATTCAACATTTCTTACAAATCCTTCAAAACTGTGATCACTAACTTTGACAGTGTAAAACAGCCTTTAATAACACAGACAGCTGCGATATTTTTCAGGTACTTGCTGATATACAGGGTGTCTAAAAAAAACGCTATGGAAATTCAACAGGCTGTTGTGCATCACAAACGTGGCTAAACAATTCAATTTTTACATAGCCATAGGACGAAAGAGCTAAAAGAAAAGCTAAATAACTGTTCTTTCGTACTATGTAAAAATTGAATTGTTTAGCCACGTTTATGATGCACGACAGCCTGTTTAATTTCCATAGCGTTTTTTTTTTAGACACCCTGTATATATATCCTTCCTCTGGCCTCCTCCGCAGGCATTTCATCCAACGCTAGATGCCTGTGGCATACATAATAGACTGATAATGTATTCATCTTGTTCCAATTTGGCACCTGCTATAGAGCAGTTCTTAAACAGCTGTCAATTCAAATTTGATTTGAGTTATTACATACACAATTCTATTAACACCGTTTTCCCGAAATAAAACAAAACTGTTTGTCTTACGAACTCAAATCAACAGAAGCAAATTAGCTAAATAATCATCAAGTCTAAGGATAAAGTGTAAAAAACAGATACTAAGCCTTACTGTCTAAGCAGTACGGACTACGTTTTAAAATGCTTTCATCTCGTACGAAAAGGCTGTTATGTCGGATCGCCGCTTTTCTTGCTGTCATGTTGATCGGCGCCTTGCTTTTCTGGGCTACTGAGGGGAAACGCAAGATTTCTGAACCAACGGAAGTAGATTTCCAAACGATGTACAACATGTCGAAACAAGATTATAATTTACTTTTGGAAAGCGTGCGCAATGATACATCCAGTCCCACCATTGACAGACTACCGTGGACATTTGGAAATTCGTTTTATTTTGTTCTCGTCTTGATTACGACTATAGGTAAGCGTCCTTGCGTTGTTTGCAGACCTGGAAATCTGTTTGAGGTTCCCCACATTCTGAAAATCTCGTTTTGAAATGTTCTTTCCAAACTTTCCAAAATTCGTGTGTGCGATATGTATTTGTTTATACAAACATGAATATGTTTAAACATGAATGCTCTTTGAAGAATATTACCTACACTGGACCACCACGTTTGAGATATATTTTTCAGGTAGTTCAGACACAAACCACGAGGGCTTATTGAAGAATACTACCTACACTGGACCTCTACGTTTGAGATATCTTTTTCAGGTAGTTCAGACAAACCACGAGAGCTTATTGAAGAATATTACCTACACTGGACCACCACGTTTGAGATATCTTTTTCATGTAGTTCAGACACAAACCACAAGAGCTTATCGAAGAATATTACCTACACTGCTGGACCACCATGTTTGAGATATCATTCAGTTCTCCTTACCTCTTAATTCTCTTTTCTCAACAGGCTATGGCCATCTGAGCCCCGTAACCTGGCAAGGTCAAGTGTTTTGCATCTTCTTCAGTCTAATAGGGATTCCTATCACTGCAATGATGTTGAAGTCAGTGGGAGAATTCATTGCAAAGGCCACAACCGCAATCCTGCGTGCTTTTGAAAGAAGAGTGTTAAAAAGAGAGCCTGAGAATTTGGTGCGAAAATGTTTCATAGCAACTTTTGTTCTGATGATTTTCATGCTGCTCGGAGGGGCGGTCGTTACGAAAGCTTCTGAAGGTATTTTATTGTTTTGTATTGTTTCATTTTATATTTTTATTCTCCATTTATCATAATGGCCCATTGTCTTAGCCATAGGTCTTAGCCTTTCATTCTGTTGAAAATTCCAATGTTCTCCATGCAATTCCGGCAACTCATTGAGGTCGATTTGTACTAACAAACACTGGAGACGGATGATAGAACATCTGGTAATTTGTCTGTGTTTTAAATTGTCAGGGAAACCCAATGATTTGGCTTTATCCGTAGTTAGCAGATTTTCGCAACAAAATCAGTCAGGCATGATTTGTCCCCGGAACTATTGCCAGTATAGTCACGCTGTTCTTGCTAGTTCGTCTGGATAGTTTATCATGACGGATGATCTGTCAATGTGTAGAAATATGACATTAGATGAACTATTAGGAAAATATTAGACATGATTTGTTCCCAAAACCCAACCTCTGCCCAAAACCATTGACGGTATAGATCACGTTATTCTAGATAGTTTATCTTGATAGTTTGTCAGATGGATAATACGCTAATATACGCATTCTCTACAGAGCGTTTGCACTCATTTCTGAGGAACTAACTCAACAAAAGCCATGGCGGCCATGTTGATTGTAGTATTATAATAATGCGGTTATACTCCTGTAGTCACCCGATGCAGTATCTTGTATGGAATTATACAATTATGCAGTATCTTAAATTGTGCAGTATCATGTATGGAATTACAGTATACTCGCCTTCGGCTCGTGATTTCGCGCGCTTTTCTTAACTCCAGCAACATTCCCAAGTGTTTGGATGAGGGCATCCAAACACGGAAACCATAAAGTAATTGTTTTATAAAATAACAACTTTCCGTGTTAAAATTTAAATTAAAAAAACTTTCACTTTAAATTTCCGTGTTTGGATGGTCTGATCCAAACACGGGTTTCGACCAATCAGAGCACGCGTTATATTTTATACATCAATGCACATAAAAAGTACCTTAGTAAGCAGTTTGTAGATTTCGTTCCAGAAATCCGTTTACGTCATCATACATTCGTGTCACTGACTCACTGCGCTATCAAAGTAATCTGATTCTGTTGTATGTAATTATATTAAAATTCGGCCAATTGTTCCAACCATTTCCTATAATTAAAAACATTTATATTTAGGTTGGTCGATAATGGAAGGGATCTACTTCACGTTCGTTACCATGTCAACGATAGGTTTTGGTGACTATGTGGTGAATGATGGTGCCTACGTGCATAAGAACATGACCAGGACTGTGATCACGCAGCTCAATCTCGTGTTTTTTATACTTGGCTTGGGTGTAGTGTCTAGCGTATTGTGTTCCATCAGTCAGTTACTGGAATCAGGGGGGTTGGGTTGCCGTAAGAGACGGGAAGAAATTGATCAGAATGAAAAGACTGAAGTCACAGACATCGAGACTTGACTGGAATTGTGGTTACTCATGTGAACCAGTGAAACTAGTGTACTCCATCGGGCAGTTGCCGGAATCAGGGGGGGGGGCTGTTGTAAGAGAAAAGTTCACGGAAAAGTGGCAGTGGGGTGGGGGGGGGTCACTTGTTGTCGAAACTATCACCTAACAGTTATCAGAACTGAGAAAACTTTTTTAAATGTATGGTAGTCTGTATTTGATGGCAAATAAATATATGGAATAGATTTAGTTTAATTTGCCTGGCATGCTTGTTATGAGCGTTGGATGACGTCTGGGTATAGAGGTCTGGGTTAGCAGACTAATTTGCTCTTCTTATTACAGTATATATGACTATATTATATATGAGTCAAATATAAAGTTGAATTAGTCGAACAACTAATTAGTAATCTTTTTAATATCTATTTATAACAAATTTGTAATCAATACATATAGGGACTTTAGGGCAAAATTGCAAAGCTGTAATAAAATTCGTGGAAAACAAAATTATAAACTTAGTTTACACGTTGTACCTATTATGGCTTAAAGTTTTAATTAATAAATTAGATTTATAAATTGCGTGCAGTCAATGTCAAGTGTAGCAATACGTTTTACGTTGCCTTTTTTAAAATCCACTCTCGTTGAGAGAACTCGCCTGTTTCCGGAGCTATGCCTCGGTGATTCTATTGAAATCGACGGCGAAATTTGAAACCACCTAGTGACTGGATAAACAGACGGATCACGAAGAGACGGCTTAGGGGATTTAAATATATGTTCAAATCCATAACATGAGCGCTATGGAAGGTAATATATCCTGAAATTTTTATCACATTTCCTAGGGTAACAAATACGTGATTTTGTTGTTTGTTTTTATAGCTGTAAATTGTAGCGGATGCAAATTCCCGATTCAAAAAGACGTGCATTCGGCGCTGGGGCTGAAATGGCATCGGAATTGCTTTAGGTTTGTGTATTAGTTGTTTAAATAATGTTATCTTGGGTTTTCCTGCTTTGTTAACCTATTTATTCATTTTATTTACCTGTATAGGTGTTCGGAATGTTTGAGTACCATACCACTCCATTATATGCCTCGCGATAATGTTCTGTATTGCAAGAAGGATTATATTCTAAAATTTGGCGAACATTGTCAACGATGTGTTAAACAAATCACTGGACCTGTTATGGTATGAACTAAATGCGAACATAGATTATATTTTTGAGTATCTGTCCCCAAAATCAAGCCACAATTTAGTTAGATCTAAGATCTATCATATCATATCATGTGGACTTGGCAATTTTAATTGTCAGGTAAGAATCACGCTATTTTATATGATATTTTAGATAGTTTATTAATTTACAAGGTTTTTGATAATAAAGGGACTTTCTTCGGAGCCTAATTAGAATTTTTTAGAGTCTTCAAAGAATGTTTCAGCTTCATTTTGTAACAAATTACACTCTGGAATGTTGATATTTATACAAGGAAAAATTCAGAATGGTTTAGTATAGTTTTCTGCACGAATGTTTAGATATTTTTGAAAGAAGTAAGTATATCTAGGCTATAAAATCTTCTAAGATGTCGTTTAGTTTCAAAGGATGTGAATTATTATGCCTTTCAGACGTAAACAAACTTTCGTAATAACTTGTTCACATTAAATATTCTTGACAGCAGTTTACAGTAATATCAAGCCAAAAAGCATGTTTATGTATATTTTCAACACAAAATGCAAATTTTATACCTTTGGAATAATTGATTGCAAAATCTCTGTTTTTAACTGCTTGTAAACAAGAAGTTCAGCTTTCATTTGAGTCATATGATAGTCAGATAATTTGCCTATAAATCCTGTCTCAGTCTAATTCGATACTTATCTTAGTGTAAGGTTACTGTTTTGTCTCAGATTTATCGACAAACTGCCTTCAATCTGCCGCAAATGACATATTCTAAACTGATTAAGACACTAATGTCACTAATATGCATATTTTTATGTCGTACTTTGATTTCGCCAAGGAGAAACCTCTTGAGTTCATGTGATATAAGTTTCAAATTTAACCCTTTCGACACTCAAAAACAAAACACAGCCATCCATCCATCAACAAGTATTTGAATTTATTTTAATCTTAGGTTGCTGGCGAACAAAAATATCATACTGAATGCTTTGTATGTACAAAGTGTTTGAAGTTTATTGGTTATGGTGACGAATATATGTTAGTTGAACGACATAATTTGTACTGGTAAGCTTCAATTTTACTTTATTTTGTACTTCATTGGCGAGTTTCATTATGAAGCACTAATGTCAACCTGCAGTTTATTAAATATCAGAACGAGAAAACAATGTTAATTATTTCCATTATATTTTGTAGCCTTGTATTTGAAGGCAAACGAATGAAATTGAGAGACGTAATTTAATTTTCTTGCTCCAAAGTTGACCATCATCTGTTGAAACTATAAGCTTACGGAAACGCATCAATATTGACATCAGCATTTGGCAAACGCGTTTAATATTTAGTTCTTTGAGAATATTACTTCATCGTGATCAAGCCTGAATTTGCCTGTATTAGGTCGAAGAGTCTCTTAGAGTTATTTTTTTGAAAGATTTCTTTGTGATATGTGTGGGGGACGATTAAGATTGTACACTGCTTCACTGTCGAGCTGTCTAGAACTTTGGTTGTTTTCGCTTATTATTCTCTTTTGTTATAGCTTTGTGTATTAACAGCAGGGTGTATGGGCAATATATACTAGTATAGTTGATCAGTTAATGACCTCTAAATTATTTAGTGCATAAGCTATGCGGATATAGAACAATCTTGAAGCAATATTTTCAAGGAAATACATGAAATATCATTTGGATTACGTAGCTGCGAGTTATGCGTTGCTATAGATATTCAATTTGAGAACAGATTTATATTCTAGTTTCCTGCAAAGCAGTGTGATGCCTGATAAATATATACAAAGTAACATATTGGTCTGATTTACTCACAACATATATCCATGGGCAGACAATTTCTGTTTGTCTTCAAAATACTTGTTTGGGGTTCAGCTTTGAGCTTTATATATTTGCATAAGGAATTCAATTAATTAATTTGTTAATCAATAATGAATACATACAACTTAACTGGGACAAAATGAATTGTATGGTTGAGTACCATGAATATGAATGAGTAAAAAATTCTTGGGTGGTATTTCGAGTTAGAGTATTTATAAGTGGTTTCACTAAGCACTATACAGCATGCTAATTACTTTCATTATTATACATAGTAGTTTCATATTTTGTGGTAAATAAATAGAATGTGTAGTTTAGATTATTTTGTCATTCTGACAACTGCAGGATGACCATCATCTCCTGCACGATAGTGCTTAGTGAAACCTTGAATAATGCTTCCAAGCTCAGACATTGGGAAAATAATGATTTTTTTTCTATATTTAGCAATGATTGTTACAAACATTCAATCCTCCCAGCAATAAGCACACCAGTGAGTAAACTGGGACGCTGTCATACAATCCAGCACATCAATCTGGCACCAACGCCAGTCGGTCGACGTAAATTCTCTGTTCTTATTGAGAAAGCAAACAACATCAATAAGCTGCTGCGTTCAGCGGCAAGTTTGGCTCAGAATGGTGAGAGACGGAGCTTCATCGCAATTGAAAAGTAAGTTGATCATTTATTGAGTACTGGTTAGTTCTAAACTGTTCTCCCCAGATCAGTCCATAAGGATAATCCCTTATATTGATCCGCTCTATCAGTTCTAAACTGTTCTGCCTAGAAATCCAGTAAGGGTCATCTTTTATTGATCCAGTGTTACTACAGGAGGAAACCTGAACTGAACTAACTTTATTTGTGCTGGATAGTTCTATCAGTTCTAAACTATTCTACCTAGAGGTCCAGTAAGGATCATCTGTTATTGATCCAGTGTTACTACAGGAGGAAACCTAAACTAACTTTACTTTCTACTGGATAGCTCTATCAGTTCTAAACTATTCCACCTTGAGGTCCAGTAAGGATCATCTCTTATTGATCCAGTACGATTACTACAGGAGGAAACCTAAACTAAACTCACTTTATGTTCTACTGGATAGCCAGGGACGCCGGAACTGGGGGGGGGGGGGGGG
>CACRXK020006819.1:0-24326 GCA_902702795.2 Paramuricea clavata | reverse complement strand
ATCACAAAACAAGTGGTTAGCACACTTGCCTTTCACCTCTGAGGCCGCAGGTTCAAGCCTCAGTGAGTACTTTCTCAATGCGACTCGAACCCAGTCCTCATGTGAAAAGAGTAAAAGTCAACGCTCTGCCGAAGGTCGTGGGTTTTTCCCGGGCACTCCGGTTTCCTCCCACAGGGAAAGTTGACAGGGTGGGTTAGGTAAAAGGGCCCACAGTAATTGGCATATGCTGTTGTAGTGACCCTGCCCTAGTTGGCAAAGCTAAATAAATATGAAATGGGGTGTATTTTCAATATTGCGTTACTGGACGTTTGCAAATGTTCAATAATGTTAACGCATGGACGGCATGGTAAATGTTTTACTCTTAACGTTAATCAACTTGACACAAGAACTTACATCTTTCGCAGTCTTGGCATTCGCCTCCTCTAAGGCTTCGTTAAATGATCCAAGGTAAAAATGTGGATGGCAGTGGCCATACCTACAGTAAATCACAAGAAAAAGCGATAATTTACTGTACTTTCATGAATACAGCACAGTAGAAAGCACTTTCCTGGGCGTTGCAAAGGCAGGCTTTTAGCGACGTTCAAGCAAAGTCGACTTTCCTCGCTCCAAGCAGCAAAAGCACCTTGTTACTACCTACAGGCATCGTTTGTTAGAGGGCGTGGTGGTTTTCCGGAATAAGTAGCATTCACAACTCAAAAAGCGGCAAATCTTCAAGGGGGTGCTGCACACCAGTAGGCGGGGTGCGCAACCCCCCCCCCCCCGGTAGATCTGCCGCTGCTTGGGTGTTGTTTGCTTCAATGCTAACGGTATATTACCGTAACAGTACTGACCTAGCCAGCTGTCAGTTTTAAGAGGTTGGGAAGGCCAAACCTTAAATCCCAACCTTAGGAAACGCTATTGGCACTAGATATGTGAGTTATTAAGTGGCAACAGGTACAGCATACCCATGGTGTTTAGCTGTCATATATCAGTTAGGACTCTTACCTTTCTTCGAAATTACTAACAAATGTCGTTAATGTTTCTCGAGTATCTCTACTGCGAGGCGGTACTGCAATGCATAAAACATATCAATGTCAAGGAAATGTGCATCGTGTCAAGTAATGCACGTGATTATCATTCTGAACAGGTACTGTATAGGGTTCACAATGCACTATCAGATTCTTAATCGCCTCCAGCATTCATCAAAATAGGGAAATGTTTATTATTTTTACTATATGCCGTAGTCTTGCATTATAGTCTTGCACCTATAAATGTAATCATATCTATTGTTGACCACCATCTGCTACTCCGTAGAGCTTAGTACAACCCAGCAATTGCATATTACACTGGTGTACATGAAATGTCACTCACTCAAGTCTTTGATGGTTTTTCTGATCGGAATTTCTTCTAAAATTATATCATCGTCATCATCTTCAACTTCAATTTCGACAGAAACATCACTACACGTGCTTTCATTATCGTCACAAATATCCATAGCTTCTTCTTCGTCGTCACTTTCCACCTGAATAACAGATTTGACCTGAAAGAATCAACACAAAACAACCAATTTCGTTCAACACATTCAGAGGAAACGGGATCCAAATAAGCAGTTGAATAACTTGTTGAAGAATCAACTTCTATTTGTCCCAACCTGGTATCGAGTACAAGGTCTTTGGTTTAAGGGTCTCTGACGACTGAGCTGGGATCTCATTCGATAGAACTACAATAACTGTTGAAGGGCTTTTTCGAATTCGAAAATAAAAATTTCGAGTGAATATTACATACATTTTTAGACCTAACCAGGAGCTGGTTACATGAACTTGTGGTTACTGCTCGGCAGCTGGACTCTGTAGCGCAGTTGCATGGTTAGACCAGGGCCCTGGTTAGACTTGCCAAAGTCGCTCGCGCTCGCTGCTCGCGTTTCGTTCAAGGTCGACTTGTGGCAAGTCTATTGCATGGTTAGAGCGCTACATCTCAATCGGAGGGCCGCAGGTTGGACCCCTGCCAGAGGGCCGACAGGCATTTTTCGCACCTGCTCCTGATTAGGTTCAAAATGTACTATAATATATATATGTTATTTACCGGCTGCGAGGTCCGTACTGAAAAAATATTTTTCCCGAGGTCTCAGAAGCTGCCCGAGGCCTAAGGCCGAGGGACGCTTCTGAGGCCGAGGGAAAATATTTTTTAGTACGGACCGACCTAAACGGTAAATAACGTGTTTATTTTTTTATTTGATAGTTCATGGTTATAATGAATTCCGATAAAATTCCAGTTGCGAAGTACATTTGAGATCAGTTGCGTTTGTTACTTTAGTGCAAGCATGGCTGACAAACTGCTAAAACGACGCGAAAAAAGCTGGATAAAAAGCTTTTAGTTTCATTGCAATAGATGCTTTTCTACTCAACAAGAAAACAGAAGGTAAACAAAGTAAAAATATTTATTTTCCGATTTGTTTTACAGCATGGACATGCTTGAAAAATGCTTTTTGAAAGAAAAATACAAATTTTAGTTGCCGAAAAACAATTTGTTCATTACAACTTTTATAAAAATTTTGACCGAGATAATTTTGACCGAGATAAGCCTAGGATTTGTCTTAAAACTTGGCATTTAAGGTACTTTTTAAAAATTTTATGTTTAAGGACAAGTTGTACGTTGTACTATTTATATTTGCTGCCGAAGGCAGCCTCCTATTCTTGACGATGTGTTATAGCGCATTTGAATTTCCCGCCAACAGTTTTATACACTTGAAGCGTATCTCGATTTTTTTCGTGTTTGTCGGCAGTTTGACGTCATATTATGACGTTGCAGAAAGGAATTTACATTGCAGCATTATCATACCCCAGGAGTTTACGATAGCAAATCGATGACTGCCGAATACTTTGTTCAGCGATCTACGAACGACGTTCCAAGAATGGCGTTTAAAAATATTTCGATTTGCAGCTAGTGTGAGTTTGTGCCTTTGTGGCATACACTGATCTGTGGTGGCATATATAAACACGAGGCCAGGAGCGAAGCAAAGACATTTTTTGTGTAAATACTGGCCTTATCATATTCAAGTGTTGTGAGAAAGGGAGATCTTTTAGAGGTATGTCAATTTGTTCGATTTTGTTCGCCCAAAACATTACATATACTAATATATGAGATAATATAGTGCTGAGAAATGTCTGTGAGTGTGATCCTGTTTATTGACTTTTACCATGCTATACTAGCCTATACATAGTCATACATATTAAATATTAAAATGCACCTATAGCTATGGCCATGAATGTTTAACTACACGGTTGAGAGATTTTATATATTTAAATGTAGCATATTCATCACAAACTCTATGTAACGCGGAATGTTGTACCTGTATGCAATAAATATATTCCTATCATTGTATCAACCCAGCGTGGATTGTTGTCTGCATATATTAACTTTAATACCAGCATGCAGTTACAAGATGTGATGGTCAGACTAAAAATATACCTTTGACATATGTTCATTGTTAGCACAATATGAAAATTTATATTAATATCCTACCGGCCTTCATTCATATATTCACCTGGCTATGTCACCACATTTCAGGGTACACTATATTTCTCGATAATGCTCACAATTTCTTTCTTATTATATAGTTTTGTAGTTCTGACTGTGTACAATCTTAAGCCCCGTTTACACTACGCTCAAGTTTTGGTACGGCACGGATAAAATTGGTACCCGTACCACTTTCTTGGTTCTTGGACTACCTATTTAGGTAGTCCAAGAACCAAAAAGTGGTACGGTACCAAAAATTAAGCGTAGTGTAAACGGGGCTTACCTGTAGCTAAATAGGTAGTCAAAGAACCAAAAAAGTGGTATGTGTACCAATTTTATCCGTGCCGTACCAAAAATTGAGCGTAGTGTAAACGGGGCTTTAGTCATTACAAAGAATGGTGTCATCTGAGTTCTGAAGCTGATGTATTAAACAAAAATGTCAACAAGTAGATTTTGTCTCCCCATCAGCAGATTGTTCAGTTGTTCTGCAATAGGCGTAGCCTTGAAGGTGCCATTAAAACGATAATTGGGACAAAAACTGACTTAGTATTTCTATATATGAAATTGTTATTAAATTCTACATGTCCAATGGATTCATTCAAGTATCATTATTGTTTATACATATGGTATTATTGTACAGTATTGAGTGGCAAGCTTGAATGGCAACTGATCATGGTATGCTAATAGACCTGCAATGCAAACATTAAAAACCGTAGCATGACCTGTTGCTAGGCTAGCTTCACCACTAACAGTATTATAATTATAGATACAAAAGCAAGAAGTTATAAGCATTGAAGGTATTCATATGAAAACGGCCATGCAAAGAAAGTATAATTAGATTATTTAGCTGACCTTTGACTTTGTGCAAGGTGTTGGTATTCAAATTGCACTTTTCCTACATACTGAACAGGCATCTTAGGGGCTGTTTACATGATGGAAGGTGGGATGATTTTGATACTACAAGATGCTCTACAACATTTGAGTTCTGTTAACCAGCATTTGAACTTTCGTTTAGCCTGTTCACTTATTTAAATACATCTAAATCATCCCACCTCATATCTCATCCTGGCAAAGCGGGATCATAAAAATAGCCCCTTATTCAGCAAATTGCGCATGCTGCCTTTGATCCCTTGGGAATGAGGCAGCACTTTCCTTGCGATAGTAACTTCTAGTTATACGTATATTTTCGAAGAATAGCTGAATATATGTGGAGCATTTGAATCAAAATATGTAGCACTGGCCAGTGTTTTTTCGATGTTTATGTTGTTTGTTTTCGCATTTTGGTCGGAGAAAAGTACATTTCGGGCTTGGCATTAATTCCACTGAAGCCAATTCACTGTATTTTACTGTCTTTAGTATCGATAGGGTGGATTTTTAAACTTTTTGGGTAGTGTTTTGAGTTTGAAAATTGTCTTCACTCCTTGGTTTGTCGCTAAAAAATAACTCTTTTGGACCACGGTCAAGATATCGTAAAAAGCTGCCCGCTGCTGCAGCCAATCAGATTGCAGGAAATCAAAAAATATCACTAGGCATGCACAAATAAAAAAATAACTAGAGAATAATACATGGGTGCGCGGAACTACCAGATTTATTTCGAGTGTTGAACATGATATCTCACGAGTGAGGGCGATTTCTGTTTATTGTATAAAGGACACTATGACAGTCTTTGAAAAGCGATTATTTTTACAGAAAAGCGATAATTGAAAAATGATAATTTACACACGTAAAAATATCGTATTTTTTACGTATGTTTAAATACGATTTTTCTCAGTGGCCAAAAACTCTATATAACACTTATGTTTATATAATAAAATATAGTATTCATTCGAAATTTATATCTTCGAAAAAAGCCTTTAACGTAGTTACTACATGAGTAATGCTCAATGCGCAATGCGCATGGTTAATGCTCGTCAACTGAACTCGCTCAGTTGGTTAGAACGCTGCGCCGGAATCGCAGGGCAACAGGTTCGTTTCCTGCCAGTTGTTGCAGACGAACAAAGCAATAAAAAAAAGGTTAAAAGCGAGCGAGTGTGGAATGATACCGAAACAGATAAGCTGATAAGTTTGTATAAAGCAAGAAACTGTTTGTGGGATGTCGATAATGTAAAATACTCAAACAGAGACGAAAGAGACGAAAAGCTGAGATTGACGACGAGTTGATAGAAATTTGGCATCGACAGAGAAGAATACAAGGACTGATTTACCCTGAGCGCTAATGTTTCTCGCTGATGTTTCCTAGTGTTTGCCCACTCTGTGAAACATGGCGAAACATTGGCAGGAAACAATGTTTCCGCAATAAAGCTTTGCTGTGAAAGTCAATCGTAACGTTTCGAGCACTGCACATAATAAGCCAATCAATAACTAACCTTTGGTGGAGATCGACCTCTCGGGCTCAGCCGTCGTTTTAAAGTTAACAAGTGAAACGTTTTGTTGAGATCACCAAGTTTCGTCTAAATAGAATTAAAGGTTTAAAAAGATTAAGATGGCCGAGAAAATGTAACCTGCGCGCAGTCTCGTGACAGTCTCTTACATCGTTCAAGATTGCGGGCCAAGGAAATGTTGAAAGAAAGTTTACTACAGTAAATACCTGGTCATTGACTCGCTCAGGCCAACCAATCCATTCCTGGTAACGAGGTTCAACATTTGTCAGATCTCTAACATCCGTTTTTATCTGCGCATTGAAGAAGAGGTATTTTTAATTAACTCAATATACACCCACGGCGTTAACGCATGAAATTCAGAGAAACAGAGAAAAATTAAAGTATAATATATGGTACTGGTAATAAAAATAACTTCCATAAAATTAATTACAGTACGACAGCAAAAGGGGTTCCACAGCAAAGTTGGCCGCTTAAAAAGCCTTTAATCACTCAAATACCTCATTGGTGGTGACGAATTGTAGATAGCATTCTATAATAAGCTACCACATTATTTTAATTTAAATTCTATATTCATATTTATGTAAATTCAGAGAATGAGTGAAACAGATCTGTGTAATCACAGTATATTTGCATGAGTTTGGGTTGAATCATTACAATACTTCGACTGTGAGTACAAGATAACAATGAAAAAAGAACCTTTCGACGATGTGGATCTTTGTGGTTCAGATTTGTGAAACCCCTCACCCCCCCCCTCAAGAAAAAACAATTGAACACAAGCAACCTGCATGCTGGAACGTACGATGAAAAGCCACTTACCTCTCCTATTGTTTTCGTTCCAGGAAACGTCAACTCATGTTGTTTATTGGTATACCGAATGTTCAGTTTGACTTCCGGCACACCCACATGACGACTGTTGGAATAAAAAATAGACTACAGTAAAAACCCACATAAGAGAAACAGTAGATTTTGGTCCTTATATTACTGCTTCTTATTATGAAGCCAGACAGAGTCTTGTTCTGATACTGTACTTCAGAAAACTGGTTTTATTTGTCTTTTATATTGCATTTTAATACATATACCAGTTACAGTGACGATTGCTATTTCAAAGATTCTGAAATCTTGTTGATTACTACAAAGACGGTACGTTTTTTATTAGGGGTGCACCGGATTTCAAATCCGGCCGGAATTCCGGCCGGATTTAACGAATTTTCCGGCATCCGGCTTCCGGCCGGATTTGGAGAAAGTCCGGCCGGATTTAAATTTCTGTTTTCACCTCAAAAAATTCACCAAGAATGGGGTAAACCATCAAATTGGCAGCTTTAAAGTTTAACAAACACTTATATTATTATAAAATATTAAGTTATTAACAAAAAGATATTTTAAAAAGGTTTAAACACAATAAAAAATCTAAACTGACACTAACTAAAAATAGTAAAAAACATAAACCGCCATTTTGAATACTGAATTATCACAATTTATCCCCAATTGTCCCCATTATCGGTTTACCTCAAATCCGGCAAATCCGGCCGGAATTCCGGCCGGAATTTTTGTCCAAATCCGGTAAGTCCGGTTCCGGCCGGATCTGAAAATTCCAAATCCGGTGCACCCCTATTTTTTATATGACTAGGTACTGTATGTAGTAGCTTGCAACTGCCATTAGAACTTGTTTTGCACTTCAGCTAAGTACAAAGGTTAACGTAGTCAATAGACAAATTATTGTCCAAATTTCAGAGGCTAGTTTTCTTAATTCACTGATAGTTTACTAACTAAAGACTACAAAAGTATTGATGGTCACTCATTTTGTTTCACTGAAGTATGAGTTCTAAACATACTAGACTAAAAACAATGAGTCGTTAATAAAAATTCTTAGCCTAAAAGTCTAGTTATTGTTTCGTGTGCACTCAAGAAAAATCAGAATGGAAGCAAGAATGGAATCAAAATGGAAGAAAGTTTCTTAATGAAGAGTATTTCGAAAACAAAACAGTCAAAACTGCTCCGGACACTTTTTCAAAATACGAAAACTGGCTTTCGTCCTCCGTGAAGAGACCGTGACTGTCTCTCCAGAGCAAACTCAATTAGTGTCAAACACTTTGTTTGACCTTTAGCCTACGATTTTTTATTAATGTATAATGACACATTGTTTTATGCTTTTTTTTAACTCTAAGTACATAGAACTCATAGTGTTACTTCATGTTGACTTGAATACTGCATGCAAGGTTAAACATTCGTCTAATGAACTCGCGGATAAAGTACTGTTTAGTAGTAATGTATTGCATACATGTTCAAACTACTCATTCGTTTAAAATAAACTATAATGGTTTTTACGTCATAAACAAGAGCAAGACAGTAGCTTCCGTACACAGTACGCGACTCTACACAATATCCTACACAACGACAAAACATCTATTCGACTTTTACCTGGATTTAATCATTCCGTTGTTCATGGTTGATGAACACTGAGCACTAGATTCACCACAGCTGCTGGTTTCCGATGGCGTTAACAACACTAATGACGTTTCATTTTCCAAATTTAAACGAGATAAAATAGTCTAGACAAATAACATTTAGTATATTACTTTATAAAATAACATGTATATAACGCGTATTCTGATTGGTCGAAAGCCGTGTTTGGATCAGGCCATCCAAACACGGAAGACTACCGTGTTGTTGTTATTTTATAAAACAATTACTTTATGGTTTCCGTGTTTGGATGGACTGATCAACACTTGGGAATGTTGCTCGAGTTAAGAAAAGCGGGCAAAATCACTCGCCTTCGGCTCGTGATTTCGCTCGCTTTTCTTAACTCTCGCAACATTCCCGCGTGTTTGGATCAGGCCATCCAAACACGGAAACCATAAAGTAATTGTATAATCATGGAGTAAAAACAACTTTAGCTGTAAATTGTAAAGTCCCTTTGGATTGCGTGGAAATCAGTTCCAGACTGTCACAAAGGTACAAAGAAAAACCAGAAACATGGTATTTTGCCGGTTGTTAAAGATCCTAAGCCTTGGATGGAAAACCTTACGTCAGTAAGGAAAAATCAACAAAGTTGGCAATGCTCCCCTTTTACGAGGACAACACAACAGGTTTTAAGGTTTTGGTTTCACAACCCCCCCCCCCCCCACCTACGGAGAGCCACACCATATGCACGCACTTCGCAATGCCATGAGTTTTTGGGGGAAGGGGGGGGGGGGAGGTCAGGTCACTCTGCTGCAAAACGTGTTGTGTTAACAGAGAAAACAGCTGGAATTTCATCCATTTCTAGCTCCGTCTCTTCTGTTAATACCACACATTTTGAAGCTGAACCACCCAAGGCGCAAAGTATTATGGTATTGGCGAACAGAGTGAATATATTTGAAGATTTTAATCCAAGCATTTTATGTCTTTATTTGTACAAATTTTTATTTATGTACAATATGTACATACAGATACGTGATTGCATATCTGCAGATACTATATGATGTACTGTGTAATTTGCAAGTAAAAATGAATTTAAATAGAAGTTAAAGGACATATAAGTACCACAGTATATCCATACACTTACACTGTCAGTCACAGAAATATCCTTGGGCCATTGAGATAACTCATGCAGCGCTGTTGGTACACCAATATCTTTTTCTAGTTCTTTTTTCAACATTGCTACAAATACAAACATCGGTCGTTCTTTCCTTCAAGCTTCGATACTGATTTCAAATGTAGGGCACTGTAGGGCACACAATAATTTTGAAAGACCTATAAAAGTCTGGTACCAAATATCACAATTCACAGTCCCACCCATATAACGTAATTGTCATAATGACTATTAAATAAAACCATGGATAAAACTTAAGCTAAAGTTAGCAATATAGCAAGCAATATATGATTCTGTACAATGCATGATGCCACAACATACGCATTTTATAAAACCTGTTTTGTTCTGTGGAATTCATTACAGCTATACAGCTTTTAAACCGCTAGAATTGGTCGTTATAACTGCACATTAAACAACAACGCTAATCGACATGCTTAATTGATTATCTTAGAAAAAGTATCTAATGTCAGTCAAATGGAACAACTCTGGACTCTTTATTCATTTCATCAAGTGATCCATATTCTGAAAAAATCTAGGCCTCTTTGGCATATACATGTTGAAAATCCGCCCCCCTCCCCTCCCCCTCTCTCAATATTTCGTGAAGTGTCGGACACTGGGCAGCAGTAAAGCATGAATAATGAATAATTGCGGTGCTCAAAGAAGTTAGGCATCACTTCATATTCGCTACGTGAGTTTGTTAGTCTGCTAGTTTGTTCGGAATCATAAGCCTTGGTATTTCTACAAAGTTATGGATGATTAATATTTTATCATACTTGATGAGTTGTGCAGGGTGTATCAAAATTGGTAATCCAACTTTAGCATGTTCTTGCGCATTCAATATTGAGCGCATAGACTTTATATCACTCCAAGCAAAAAGGACCAAATACGAGGTCGATTCAATGAATTGAAGATCCAACTGGATATATTTTCAATAGGTGCAAACCCAATGGACCATTTGCATAATAGACTAAATTTTGATCTAGACAAAAATTTCATCACAGCTTGAAAGAGCATCACAAAATTAGTAATATTCCAAAGTTTCGTTGCGAAATGTTGTAAAATGCGGATAATATAGCCTTGCGAAGTTTGCCGTTTTTCAGTCATTTTGTATTACGCACGGGAAATTGACAGCCCAATCGGGTGTTGGGGCATCACTTTCCCGTTTGTACTACATAATGAGTGAAAATTGCAAATTTCGCAAGGCTATATTATCCGCATTTTACAACATTTCGCAACGAAACTTTGGAATATAACTAATTTTGTGATGCTCTTTCTAGCTGTGATGAAATTTTTGTCTAGACTTGTTTAGATCAAAATTTAGTCTATAATGCAAATGGTCCATACCTAACGGTGGAAAATACGATCTCGATGTTATCAATGAACTCAATATTTAGTCGGATTACCTTTTTCTATACACCGCGTGTACTATGATGCAAGTCCGGTTGATTTTATTAGAAGAAAACATGTTAAGTGATTCATGCCTTCATGGCTGCAAAAGTTAACCAGCTATGAAGCGGCGCTACCTCCAAACTCCAAATTATGCGCTTTAAGGCCTTCGAATTAAGATTTCTGCAGTTACGCGGAGTTAGTTACAATGTAAACCTACGTCATGGAGTAAATGCGTTCGACTCCAAAAGTAGTCCAAAATAAGGATAAAATAGCTATTGAGCCAAATCCGAAAGCTATCGGGGCATAATCTACCCGAGTCGTATACCAGTTGGAATTTGATATCAGGATCCAATCTTTTCCACGAATTTTGGTTCTCTTGGTGCTCGCTAGAATCCGACCATACCTACCTCCATCCAAACATTAGAGAGTTTAAGTTCGACTTCCAATACCAATACCGATGTTTTCACTTCCGTTCTCATTTTGGTACCGGGAATTTTAAAGCGTTAAGTTATCACGACAGATAAAGTATAGAACACATTAAAGCCTGGTTCACACTGGTCGTATTTCATCGGTGATCTATTGTATTCTCTTCCGACAGAAAAAGGATTTTCCACACCAATGACCACAGACAATGGAATTCCCCGATTCTTAGGACCAGTGTGAACCAGGCTTAACCGTCACCGTGTGCGGTATACTAAACGGCAGCTGAGCTAAAATTCCGACTGAAACATGACTCAGGCGATGCTAATAAACAAATAGTTTACATGTTTATCGTAAAAATTATGAATATCCGATTTATATGAGTTTATCTTACAATTCCCTCGACTTCCAATACACGGCCGACTTCGGTAGTGGTGACTTCCAATACACTTGTCCTTGTACTTCTTGCAAGCAGAGAGCATGCGCATGACATGTTGTTAGTATCGGTATTGGTATCGGAAGTCGAACTTAAACTCTCTATTGGCTAAAGTTAGTACTACAATTTTTACTGGTGATTTTAATTACAGTACTAACCAACTGATGAAGTGTCATGTAAGGTTACGGCTATAGTTCGATCTCTCCATTCAACATTGAACTGGAGTATTCTTCCTGCAGAACTGTCACTTCTAGAGTTCTGACTTTCACAGCTGTGACTCCCAGAGATACGACTTTCAGAGCTAGGAATCGAAGTGGTGACTGGTGGTTGAGCTTGAAGTTGTACGCTGTACATAACAGAAACACAAAGTATTAGTAATTCTCACCTTCCTGTATATTACTCACTAGCTCAAATATGCCAAACTACTGTACAAATTCCTGATAAACAATGTTTGATGAACCAGCTCAGTACCTTCTTGTGGTTAAAGAATCTCCAATACTGTCCACTGTATCCAGTTGTTCTGATGACCGATTGGCGAATACGGAATTGACACATGACTGCAAAAAATAAATTTATTCAAAAATTCTGGAATTTTCTAAAATGCTGAAAGCAGTAAGAACAGTTCAGTTCCTTTTAGAATCAGGTAATCGTAATCTGATGCTAAAGATCAATGTCCAGCATAATTTCAGTAGAATAACAGCCACAACGAAATGAAATTTTGCAGTTCTATTTACCCAAGTTCTATTTAGGAATTTACCTTCAGAGTTAATAAAGTGGGATGCAAAATTACAAATCTACAGCATATTGAATAAATTACAACTAAGGAGCACGGCATTTTCATGGAATTGTTTTAACAGCACCAAATATGCCAATGCATTCCCAATCTTTTTCCCGATCGGTGTATTGAGAATATCGAGTTTGAAGCAACAATTCCCTTCCCCACAGTAACTCCTAGCTACGAGAATTCTACAAGATCCTACATGATCCTGCTCAGGATTCTTCATCACTGCTCAGGAGTATTCATCATTGCACAGGATGTTGCTCAGGATTATTCATCATTGCACAGGATGTTGCTCAGGATTCTTCATCACTGAAGAGGATCCTACTCAGGATTCTTCATCACTGAAGAGGATCCTACTCAGGATTCTTCATGATTCGACAGGACCTTACGCATGACAGTTCATGATTCTACAAGATGCTGCTCAGGATTCTTCATCACTGAACAGGATCCTACGCAGGATACCTCATGATTCTAGGGGACCTTACGCAGGATACTTCATGATTCTAGAGGACCCTACGCAGGATACTTCTTGATTCTACAGGACCTTACGCAGGATACTTCATGATTCTAGAGGACCTTACGCAGGATACTTCATGATTCTATAGGACTTATATACGCAGGATACGTCATGATTCTACAGGATGCAGCTCAGGATTCTTTATCACTGAACAGAATCCTATTCAGGATCTTACACAGGATTGGTCATGATTCTAAATGATCCTGCTCAGGATTCTACACGATATACAGGGCATTATGCAGGACTCTTCCTAGTAATCAGGATTCTACAGGATCTTACTGAGAATTCTTCAGCGTCTTAATAGAATCGTTATGATTCCACAGGATCCTAATCAGTATTTTTCTCGATTCTACAGTACTCTGCTGAGGACTCTAGATGATTCTACAGGATCTTACTCAGGATATTTCATGATTCTATACGATCCTACCCAGGATTCGTCTTGGTTCTACAGTGATATGGACTTTAAATGATGTACTCCAGGACCTTAATCAGGATTCGTTATAATACACCCTTCCGGAAGTGTGTAACTTTGGCTATAGAGCCTCCAACCTCGTTCCCCTCTTGTGGAGGAAAGACCCTGGTTGGAGGTGGTCACGTGACCCATAGAAAATTGATTGCCTAAGGGAGTAAGGGAAAAGTCTTATATTACATGCTTCCACTTCCGCACTTTACATTTCGATTGCAAGGAGTGAGTGTACTGTACCGAGAATCATATGTGCTTCAAAATACTTGCTAACTTTGATCTGCATTTGTTTTTAAATTATAACAATATTCTAAATAGATTTTTATAGCAACAGACAAGTCAGGAAAACAAGCAATAAAAACGTATGATCGTATGCTTTGAAATTCTTCTTATGTTCTCTCGGGTATGTCACTAAATGTGGTTATTTCGAAACAGTATAAACTTTACATTGATTTATTTACAGTAGCAAGTGATTAATATAAACAAGACGCCTGCTCAGGCGTTCACACTGGCCTCGCGGTTGCATGGTAAAATACCATCGCAATATTCTAAAAAATAATTTGAAACATGTAGATATTCAAAGGACAAAACAAACACAATAAATATCCATAATAAAAATCCATACAAAACCAATAGAGTTCAGCGATATCTTAACGAAAAACACAGAAAAATTCAAGCGCATGCGCAATGAAATATAATAAAATACGTCCCACAATTACAGCATCTAAGATTTGTAACGTAGTTAAATACGAGATTCGTTCTGTTTAACATTGTTTAGAGTTGGTCCTGAGCAGCGTGAACATGTTTTAGCTAAATTGCGCAATCCTGAGCCCACGATGCCGCAATGGAAAGTCACACTTGTAAACACTTGCGACAACAACAAAAACCCCGAAAGACAGCATTTTCAGCGAGGGCAAACTATGACACTGGCTGCGGCCAGTGTAATGATCAATACTTTTAATTAAATTAAATCAATGGCATATAAACAGTCTAGATATAAAGTTAAATAATTTTAGAATCAAAAGAATGGACATTCAATGTCTATTGACTATTTGGCTAGTGTCCAAATGTGTAACGTTTGCTGCCCGAACATCCTGAAAGGCGCTACAACCTAAGCATGCAGTCGCTCTTAATTTCGGACTGCGAGCAGGCTATCTTGAGGGCTATCTTGAGACCTGTATTGAAATTAACAGGAAGGTACAATAGTTGGTACAAAAATTGTTAGAGAATCGACACTACAGAATAAAAAGACAATCACTGTATGCTTTTCCTTTTTTACCCCCGCCTTTTATACCTTGCCCCGTGAATGCAAACGAATGATAGCAAATAAGGTGACTAACCAACTCCAAATGCTTGTACTATAAATAACCATGGATGCATGCATAGTGCACAATGGGGGAAATGCACTCAGACAAGCACCAAAAATAACAGTCCGGACTGGCCCAGGACCTTGACCTTGTGCATCAAAAGACAAAATGTAGGATTTGAGTTACGAATTTGTGTGGGGAAAAGACACGTACATCACCATTAAATAATAGAAGATGATCTTATAGATACTTATATGGATTTAATATATAAATTGTGTGATTCCCTATTTCATCCAGAATATCACTGCAAAGAGAACAATATAGTGGCACAATTTCATGGGTTATGGACTCCTGAGTTTCGTCATAGTTAATATAATGAGAGTTAATTATATCTCATTAATATATTAACTATGGTTTCATTCATTTAGCCACAGTGTAGTAAGAACCAGGGGGGGACTACCACATGTTTTCTTCAATGTGCCCTTTTCCCAAGCCTGAACAATGGGAAGATCAGCATTTTCTATTCCTATATATATATATATATATATATATATATATATATATATATATATATATATATATATATATATATATATATATATATATATATATATATATATATATATATGCCCATATTTAGCCACCATACACCCTAATGTACCCTATTTCCATATTTGTTAATTTCATTTTGCCTGATGAAGAATGTGTTAGGCCTGTTTCAAACGTCGCATTTCGCATGTGTCGAATTCAATTGCTTGAATTATGTGCATGCAAAATTCGACGTCTGAAACGATTAAATGCGACGTTTTTAATTGCGGTCGACCTTAACTTTAAATTCGACCCGACCGGTCGCATAATGCGAGCTAAGTGCGAGCTAAATGCGTCCTGTTTCAGACGTCGCATTTTGCATGTGTCGAATTCAATTCTGCTAGGGTGGGGCTCGCGGAAAAAGTCTGGAACGAGGTAAAAGAAGGACGGCATGTAGTGTTAATGGATCAAATTTCGCGTGTAGGACATAGAATGGTAATAATTTCATGTTTTTCTTGTGTGTTTGTGTGAAAAATAGTCAATAGCCTCATGTCAGTTTATATACAAGCGAAAATAAAGTCGCGAACAAGAACATTTATACGGGACTACATAGACATAGTATTTTTTCGTGCTTTAAATAAGACGAGCGACGGCTTATTTCGCTGGTATAGTCGTATAAATGGCCCTACTGACATACTGTGTTTATTTTTGAGCGAAACTTCGCTCTTGTTGTTAAACCACAGCTAGGTTAAAAATAAATGTCAATCTATTAATTAAAACTATCAAGGGGGCGTGTCTACACTCTACAACACTTACAATTTCGAATTAAATGCATGCAAAATGCGACGTTTGAATCAAACGTCGAATTCATTGATTTCGCTCGAATGAAATGCGAATTGTATTCGACACATGCAAAATTCGACGTTTGAACCAGGCCTTAGCTGTGTGAATGTGTTACATCAACCCATTGTACCCAGGCTCTTTTAACCTTTTAAGGTCAAAAGGGTATTAGGTTCAGGTTATATGCAAAACGATTTGTTTTCATTTGTTTTTAAATAGCTGTTTTTATATATTGATGCATTATTTGTCCGGATGCATTGGGTGTCTTATAGGACTGTCAGAATCCTCATCCAGGATTGTAGTTCACTTCATTTCTTTCTTGCACAGGTAATTACAATCAACTGATCTCTAATATTTTGTTGTTACATTTACATTGTGTATATACGAATAGGAACAAAACAAATTCATTCATGCTTGTAATTGTGTATACAGAAAACTGGGAGATGAGGTTGTAAAAGTTTATAACTTGTGCTTTTTGCTATAAATGTGAAAACTTTATAACAAACATACTTGCAGAGAGGTGAGTCCGGGATTGGATGCACCGAGGGTGGCTGGAAGTTTCCTGAACAAAAAGACCCTGGGTACGAGGATGCCACGCGAGATGTGTCCAATCCCGACTCACCAAACCTGCAAGTATGTTTGGTTTTTATCCCATACACCGAGCCATACACACATTGTAGTTCTTTGCGATATATTCGTCAAAGTTTTGTAAACATTTTCTCGGCCAAAAAAATTGCTGGGCTCTTAATACTTCTTTATCTACGTCTATTCATATATTGCATTTTTCTTTGGTTTTTCTTCAGTCTTAGTAGGTTAGGTCACCGAAAAAGTTCTTTAATTAAAGTTAGGGTTTATCGGCTAAGTCATATTTGTTATTGTTATTATTGCAACGTAAGCAGTTTTGCGGGCAAGTTCGGCGAAAAGCAGGTGAGTTCGGGCAAAAAGCAGGTGAACCAATCAGAAAACCGCTTTTAACACAGGTATGGTATAATGATAAAAGTTCTTCTCAGGAAACATGAAAAATGTTCTTCTCAGACTTTCAAAATGGGTCACTCTAGAAACCATCCATACAATGCCTGTCGAAATTAGGACGTTATGGAGCGATGCTACCTCCAAGCTCTAAAGGTCTAACTCCAAACCAAAATATACACTTGAGTAACTTGTGTGATTCAAAACTGAGTTGAAATATGAATTGTGGAGTCACTAGCTAACTCCAAAAATCATTTAGGAGCTAGGTATCTAAGCCTGGAGTTACTGGCTAACTCCGAAAATCATTTGGAGCTAGGTATAACTCCAAGAAGCATGAAAAAATTGGTATCTAAGCCTTGAGTTTAATACGGGCTAATTGCCTAACTCCAAAGAGTATGTGTAGCGAGGTGAAGCCATGCAGCCTAGTCACTAGGTATGTAAGCCTGAAGTTACCTGCTGTGTAATTCCAAAATTCATTAGGAGCTAGTTATCTAGCGGCACACTTGGTATTCTGTTCTCGTTCAGCGGCTAAATTTTGATCTGCAATTGCGGCGCAACCCATTCTCGTACTCCTCGACCCTTGTCATGCTCTGTTGACCGCGTGTAAGACGGGCTCTGGGTACGAGAATGTGGCATAGCCTAGCTCCATTTGAAGATTGGCTACCTCCACAAAAATAAAATCTGCAGGTATGATCCATACCTTCTCCATGGAGGAAATTGGAAGTCAACCCCTTCTGCCCCCTTTGGATGCCCTAATACAATTACTATTATCAGAAACAAATATTTCTCCCCTCCCCCTCTGCATAGCAGAAATTTCCTCTGTGGGGGGAGTTTGGATCTTTTCAGGAATAATCCAATGCATTTTTTTTGTACAAGATCCTAACAACTTGCTCTTGATGGCACTGGTGCCTTCTAAATTATTCTTGTAGTGTAAAAATGAATAAGCTTGTTTATTTTTGTTATCTGTTACCACTTACCAGTTATTTTCAGTATGAATACCACAGAACATGAGATGTATTAATGCGTCTGGATGAACTATCAATAGCTGGGCATCAATCAAGGCAAACTACCAAAAATAGTTTGTCTGGACACAATATATACGTACAACCAAATGAACTAAAGTTGCTTTCCCAAACTAATCCAGACAGATAATACATCTCTAGTATAAAATTGGCTATTGTATTAGGTAAGCACTACATCAGGATCACCATGAAAAGTTTGCATCACACAACCGAGATCTCAGGCACACAATTTTGATTTGTTATGTCTGTGTCACTGTGTTTTTACTATTAGTTTTCATAATCTTGGGTGCACCATTTCCAAACTTTTCACAGGATGCAGAAGATCGTAATGAGGCATTATTTTATTTTTAATAACGAAAATGAAAACTGTGCCCTCATTTTCATGACAATTTAAGCTATAATGCACCAATCAATGTTATGCCCGACCCTAGGGAGAGCGGGGATACACGGGGAATTGACCTGATTTCCCTGCTTTTGGGGTGGGGATTTGATTTTATTTGACATCAAGGAAGCTCCCAGGGTCGGGCATTTTGACATTCTTGTTACCAGTCTCCTATCATTTTCGCAAGAGAGGACGACATCATGGCGTGTTTCAGGAATATCGCAAGGTGAATTCATGAATAATATCACTTTATTTCTGGTTTTTTTTAAATAAAATCTTGTTAACTTTAGTCTTTTTAATACATAATTTAGTAGACTAGGAAATAAATAATCAGAAAGGAGAAAATAATGATTACAACTGAATCCAAGAGCGACGAGAACGGCTCTTAGCCAATTTATAGCGTTCAGAATTTACAAATGCTATATTATATAAATATAAATAAATTGTTTGAGCAGATTATAACATCTTTGTAGTTTTCTTCTAACTCAGGGATGGGGGGCATTTGACTACGATTGACCACAAAGTGCTGCTTCACAGCGGGGTCTATTGACACAAAAATATTGAAAATGTCGAATGCCCCTGGGTTTGCCCGCTCTCCCTAGGGTCGGGCATAACATTGATTGGTGCATAAAGAGCAGTAATCTAAATGATAAGTCACGTATCAACTGGTTCTTAAAATTTCTATATGCTATATCACTATCGAAATTTATAAGATCTAAAAATACGCCTTCATAACTTAAACTATTTATCAAACCAATCACACCGTTATTATGGCATCAATTTCTGATAAGCAACACTTTTCGATATACAAGTGAAAATTATAAAAACTCACCATTAAATCCCAGTCATGCTGATTAAGTAGTTCAATACACTCATCCAGATTATCTATGCCTGTCACAGCCTAAAATAAATAAACAATAAAATTACAGACTATGTTCTCGCCTTTCAAAAGATCATGTCGTCAAGTTACCTGAAAATTGGCCAAAATCATTTCTCGATCTCCGAAGTCCGCCATGTTTGTTTCAGTTTTGATTATGACGAAATTGAGCATGCGCACAACAATAATTATAATGACGCAGAGCCACAGCGCCCTGGCTCAGCTGAGTCATGGTTCCAACATTCCACGGATGATTCAGTATACTTCACTGGAAATGAACATAATTGGAACGCCACCTTTTGATAAACTGCTTATCTTTTTCTCGAAGCCAAATCTGAGCCCAGACACGCGTATCTGGGGGTCAAGACCATAGATGGTCATAGATATCTTGGTCAAGACCCGCGTGTCTTGGGGTCAAGAAGCGACCATGCCGTTTAAAAAAACTAAAAGTATAGTCATTACCTGAATAAATGCATTAATAGAAAGCTTTGAGCGCTATTGAAAAACGTTTTTGTAAATTTTAAGCCGGTTATCACGAATACACATTCATGTTGACGGATTGACCCTACTCTTCGCATACTTCAAATCTCCGGTTGGAGGTAGCGTTCCAGTTATATTCATTTCACTGGTATACTTCGACGATGTGAAATAGTGTGGTCGATCGATCTGTGTGCCGTATGCAAATCATGCGAAACTAGAGATATCGACATTCTATATCGGACCTTGATGCATCGGCCACGTTAATATGTTCATGAGTGACCATAACACTGTTACGACTGAAAGGAAACCAGATTTTAGTTTAGGCTGCGTCCAGACTGGGTGCCCGGCACTGGTGCCCGGCACTTGTTTTGGCTCCCAGTTTGAACACGACGCTTTCAAATGAAATTGGGCACAGTGCCCAAGAACGGGCACTACCTCTAGAGGTAGTACTCAACAACGGCACTGTGCTCAACATGTTTTGTGAACCATTTTGAACATTGGGCACCAGTGCCGGGCACTCAGTCTGAACGAGCCCTTAGTTGCGCGTGCCACTAAAAAAATTCTTAACTCTGGATTTACGTGAAATTCAAAGCATACTTCCCAGCAGTTTGCCGTTCGCGGTTTATGAATTTAGAAATATTTTTTCAGCAATCGTGACTGCATGGATCATCGGAATGTGATTTTCTAAAGTTTTCAAACTGAAGCCTGGTTCACATATATGCCTGCGACGTGCCTGCGACGTACCGGCGACGATGCCGATGGTAGCTTTAAAACGTAAATTATGTGAACATTTGTTCGCCGATTGCCTCCAGTGCCACAGTTACATCGGCGGTAGGCCGGGAAAGTTGATTTGAGTTCAACTTTGCCGGTATTTCGGCGGCAAGTAGAGACATAATGATACGTACAGTTGCAGGCATGCCGCAGGCATGTGTGAACCAGGGCTCAGACGTATGTACAGATATACATAAACCAAAACAATGGGTTAAATAAAGTCCGACCTCTTAAGTTCGTTGAGAGATATGGGGGGGGGGGCGTGTGCAAAATATAACTTCCAAGTTTAATTTACAGCAAATCAGTTTCACAACTTAAGGCATAATGAGGACGAAAATTTCTTAATACTACATGAAGAAACCCACATTTTAATATTTTTGTAATGACGTGTTTATAGTTTTTCTAAGTAATTCTTACGGAGAAATGAGTTTAATATGCTCATGCATCAACATTGGTAATCTTGTTGACAGTGGCGTAACGGGAGGGTGTCAGGGTGTCCAGTGACGGGGGGGGGCGAACTTTAGGTGCCCCCGACAAAAATGACCTTAAAAAATTTGATAGCACATTTCTGGGGAATTGAATTAATTGAATTGAATAGATAGATAGATAGATAGATAGATAGATAGATAGATAGATAGATAGATAGATAGATAGATAGATAGATAGATAGATAGATAGATAGATAGATAGATAGATAGATAGATAGATAGATAGATAGATAGATAGATAGATAGATAGATAGATAGATAGATAGATAGATAGATAGATAGATAGATAGATAGATAGATAGATAGATAGATAGATAGATGGTTTATTTGCAAAGCATTGCAGCCAAAAGCTGAATTACGCTAAGAATTACATATAGTTTAAAATTAGAATAACTATTAAAAATTTTAAAAGTTTGGAGCCAAATGGCAATGTGCGTATAAGTTGACTATAATTGTCTACTACTATAACTAGGTGCGCATTTTCAGTGCATTGTGAGTTATGAAACTATTCCTAAATCGGTCTGTTTTAAAAAGCTGATTTTTAAAAAGTCGTTTCTTCCTAAGATTAATTTGGCATTCGTTTACAGGTGGTAAAAGTTTGTTCAATTTGTGACTTGGCTCGCTAATAATTTGCTGGAATAGTTTGTCTGTTAGTTGCTGTCTTCGTGCTTCTAGGGGGACCAACTCAGCAACGGAGAGAGATTCATCATATGATAAGGCTGGAAATATTATCCGCATCGCGCGTTTCTGTATTCTTTCGATGTCTTTAAAATTAACAAGGTAATTTGGCAGGCTACCGTGAAATACTGGGCAGCCATACTCTGTAACAGGTCTTATACAAGTACAGTAAAAGGTAATAAGTTCCTTACTGCCCACGTTCGAACGTTTTAGTTGGCTCAGAAAAAACAAACGCTTATTCGCTTTCTTCATAATAACAGATATATGGCTATTCCACTTAAGATCGTTAGATATCTGCATGCCAAGGAGTTTTACACTTTCAACGACCTCTAGTTGCTTATTGTTGATGGTAATAGGATCGAAATCGGGAGGAGATTTACTGAAGCTAATACGTAACTCTTTACACTTGGACTCGTTTAACGTAAGTTTATCAATAGAAATATGTCGTGTAAGTTCATCAACTTTCTCCTGTATGTTGGATTCGTTGTTTCTTTCAACAATTTCAGACATCGTTGTGTCATCGACGTATTTCCAGAGTTCCGAATCTTGGATTTTCAAATCATTTATCATAATAACGAATAACCACGGCCCGAGTTTGGTACCCTGGGGAACCCCAGATGGAATAGTTCCCCATTCAGAGTAGCAGTCGTTACCAAGTTTGACACGTTGTTTGCGACAAGTAAGAAAGTCAATAACCCACAAAACAATGCTTTCAGGAATATCATACGATTTTAGTTTGTCTACAAGTATATGGTGATCGATCAAGTCGAAGGCTTTCTTAAAGTCAACTAATACTGTCCTGACAGTTGCGCCACTACCGTCAGTTGCTTTATTCCACGAATGCAGCATGCTGATCAGGGCCTGGGTGGTGTTACTACCAGGTATCGTCCCAAATTGATTTGGATCCACCTTCTTCAGAATTGCAGGCTTTACAAATTCTTCTACGACAAAGTCTTCCGCAACTTTCGAGAGGATAGATGTCAAAGATATAGGACGAAGATGGCTATTTACGTCAAGAATTTGCTTTTGTTTTGGGATTGGTGAAATATTGGCCAATTTCCACGATGATGGGAGTCGAGCTTCCAAAAAGGAACGGTTTAATATATTTGATACTGGCGCAGCAAATATGTCGGCATTGTCTTTTAAGAGCCAACTCGGTATACCGTCGGGTCCGCTTGCTTTAGTTGGATTTAACGTGGACAGTTTCTTGTTAACAGAAAACTCGAACACTTGGAGGCAGCAGCATTCGAACACTGGGCTGTTTGGTACAAATTCTTCGGTTTGTAAAGGTGTAAAATGACTCATAGGGGCAAGGAATGCCTCATTGATAACATTGGCAAAAAAACCCATTCTCTGGAAAAGGCAAAATCCGTCGAGAAATTTCCCGAAGCTGCGACGGATTAAGTACGTCGCGGCTGAGGTAAAGGACGAGATACTAGAATGAATTAATTGCAATTTCATTGGGTATGTCCGGAAAAAATTTTGGACCCCTAAAATGGTACAATGTCCGAAAATTTTTTGGCGACGGGGGGGGGGTCGCCAAAAATAGATTGTTCCGAGAAAAATTTTTGAAGCCTATTTTTAGTGGAGCAAAGGGGCCCAAAGTGGCCGATTGACGGAGGGCCCCCAGCGGTTGCGTTACGCCACTGCTTGTTGATCTAGAATTCTTATGGAATATGGACTATTTTTATTCAGCTAGCAAATTTGATGGACTTGAGGTGTAGGGTAAGGCGCATTTTCGGGTTTCCTGTGCTTCGCCTCTTAAGTTTGGCTGCCAGTACACAGGATGGGCATCATCGTAGAGACTTGATTATTCAACCCAAAGGATCTTGTCTAAAAGTACACACGAGTGACCACGAATGACCACGAGTGACCACGAATGACCACGAGTGACCACGAGTGACCACGAATGACCACGAGTGACCACGAGTGACCACGAATGACCTAGCCCGCGTGCAGGCCCAAAGGAATATGACTATTAAACACAGAAATCACTCGTGGTCACTCGTGGTCATTCGTGGTCATTCGTGGTCACTCGTGGTCACTCGTGTGTACCGTACTTTTAGACAAGATCGGCAACGCTACGATAAAGCAAATTGTGCAGGGTTCTTGTGAACTGACACGTGAATACGTATGCTCTCCCAGATAGATTGTTTCGGCTTTCTCAAAAGAAACATCAACTAGCTAGGGGTCATTTTTGACTACAGTACCTACTTGGGGGGCTACTGCTAAAAAGCGATACAGCGATACAGGAACTGGAACCTCGAGCTGGAACCGGAACCTGTCATAATTTATGCAAATTATCGCACTTAATGACCGTGGGATTTTTTCAGAGAGGTCTGAGAATACCATAAAACGCAAAAATTTAACCATATGACTACTGCAGCCGGTTAGTTCATTTCATTTTAAATCTTGCCATACCCAAATGTTTAACGATGAATACTATGACTGTTATTAAATATTACGCAGCGTATTTAACCTCTGTATTTAACGTCAATGAAGAGGTGATCATAAACAATCACATTCTTACA
>CACRXK020006818.1:0-24327 GCA_902702795.2 Paramuricea clavata | reverse complement strand
TCACACCTAGATCCCAGTCTCGTTCTACATCCACTTTTTTCTCGCGCTTGCTTCAGAACGACTGGGACTAGGCTGCATTAACCATTGTTCACACCAGCTGTTTAGCTGATCTAAACAGTTTTGAAGGCCTTGTTTTGATCTTGACAGGAAGATAAGATCATCCGCATATAATAAACAGTTTAGTTTGGTTGTGTTAGGAAGCATGAGTGGGTCAGTGGCTAATTAATTATTGAATTGGGGCAAATTTTAATCAAATTGTAGAATTTCCCCCCAATTTTGTTCCGCAGAAGTTTTAAAAGCATTCCATCATGCCAAACAGAGTCGAAAGCTTTTCTGAAATCAACAAAGCATGCATATATTTTCCCGTTAGTTGTTTGATTTACATACTTATCTATTAAAGTTTTAGGGTTAGTATATGATCGGCTGTTCTATGATTAGGTAAGAACCCAATTTGTGAAAGATGAAGAGTGTCATTTTCTTTGGTAAAAGTATGTAGTCTTTCGTTGGGTATTATAAACAGAAAAATTTACCAAGACAACTTGTAATACATATTCCTCGATAATTATTGCAGTTAAGACGGTCGTCTGATTTGAAAATTGGGGTTATTAAACCTTCACACCACTGAACAAGAAATTTTCCCGCTTCAAGTATAAGATTAAACAGTTTTATGAATCCTTGAAGCAAGACATGAGCACTACATTTAATCCTTTAATTTTTTATGCGATCAGAGTAGGCAGATTTATTTTTCAGTTTTCTTGCAGCATTTCTGATTTCTGAATCTGAAATAGGATGATCTAAGTTTGCATATTGGTTTTTGTTTAATTCTTCAATATTCAATGTTTTTGTGACATTGTGTTGTGACTCATTAAGGCTATGTTTTGAATGTAATGTTTGGAACGACGGACGGTAAAATACGGACGACGGACGGTAAAATCTGGACGACGGACGGAAATCTGGACGACGGACGGTAAAATATTAGTTCGTAATAAAGACGACAAAATAATTCGAATTCATCACATGAATGATTTTGAAAAATTTAATTTGGTCTAATTAATCCTATATTAAATGGTTATTTCAATACGAGGACTGGCTTGTAAACTAGCAGTTATTATGACCGCACCTATAGTCCTATACTTAATATGTTTATAATAGGCCTACTTGACTTTAACACTCTATTAACTTTATTTATCTTTGTTCTGGAAGAACGTTGTTTAGGTTCTTCTTGTGTGGTTCTCGCGTGTAATATTATTACTATAAGTGGTTTTCGAGCAGCTGTGCAGACTGGTAAGTTTTATACTATGCCTAATGGAGGTTATTATTGTTGTTTACAAAGCAGCTATCGGTATGTTTAATAACAGAAAATGCCGTCTTAATATAAAATCCAGTGTGTTGCAGATTCGGACGAGACACAGATGGGGTCTGTGCATTTTCTTAATAATCTTTTTATCAATTTTGTTAATAATGGCAGGAGATATTGAATTAAATCCTGGCCCAAAAATGTCATGCTTAACAATTGGACATATAAACGCTAGAAGTTTAGCTAACGAAGAGAAATTTGAAGAAATTTCCTCATTTATTTTAGACAAGAGCTTTGATCTATTCGCGGTATCTGAAACCTGGCTTGACAATAAAAGTTCTGATGAATCTTTATACATTCCAGGCTATTATTCTATCACTAGAAAAGACAGGTCTGGTATGCGCGGTGGCGGTGTTGCTTTATACGTAGCACAATCACTTGCATTCAAAAGACGTAATGACCTGGAAAATATGGATTTAGAACTACTTTGGGTTGAAATTAAAATGAATGGAGTAACCCTGTTATGTGGGGTATGTTACAGACCACCTAATAACTCTCTAGAAGAAACAACACTTTTTTTAGATTCTTTCCAGAGTGTTATTGATAAAATTCGATTAAACCAACATTTACCTATGGTGATTGTGGGTGATCTAAATGCCCACTATGACCGAAATAAGTTACTAAGTACCGCGTTTGGTAACCGTTTTTATCATTGGCTCGAGTGCAATGCCCTGTCCCAAATAATCGATGACCCAACTCGTGTGACATACAACATAGCTACAATATTAGACGTCATAATCACTAATTGTCCTAAATATTTTGTAAACCAGGGAACATTTAGTCCATCCACGAACTGCGATCATTCCTACATTTATGCAAAAATGAGTATTACATATTCTAAAAAGAGCTTTTAAAAGACACATATGGGATTTCTCCAATATTAATATGACAATGCTAAATGAAGATCTTTTGAATATCAATTGGGAAGATTGTACTAGAGATTCTATTCAGATTGATGATGTTTATGGAAATTGGTTTCGGTATTTTCGACTTATAATTGATAAATACATTCCAAACAAAACAGTTGTAATACGACCTCGAGACAAACCTTGGATGATATCAGCGGTACGAACTGCAATTCGAAAAAGAAATAGATTATTAAAACAATTTAGTAAAAGGAAAACTGACTTGCTCTGGCGCCGTTACAAAAATCAGAGAAATTATACAACGTGGTTAATTCGTGAAGCTAAAACCTCGTATTATTGTAAACTAAATAATAAACTATCAGATCCTTCGTTAGGTCCAAAAAAGTGGTGGAATTACATTAAATTCACTCTTAATAATAACAATAATCATACCTCCATACCACCTATTAAAGAGAGCGGTGAGATTGTTTTTGACTCGAAAGAAAAAGCGGACTTATTTAATGACTACTTTGTTAATCAATCTAGAATTAACGATAGTAATTGTCAGTTGCCATTATTAACTTATTTCCAGTCTGATAAAACATTATCAATAATTCATACAACAGAACGAGAAGTTCTGACGTTACTGGAGAAGGTTGATATTTCAAAAGCTTGTGGTCCTGACGGTATTGGAAACAAGATTCTTAAACTAAGTAGTAATGGCATTAAAAACTCATTTACAAATTTACTTAATTTAAGCTTTCAAAATGGCGAATATCCTGCTGAATGGAAAAGAGCCAACGTAAGTCCTATATACAAAAAAGATGACCATCAATATAAAGAGAATCACCGTCCCATATCCCTTCTACCATCTATTTAAAAAATATCAGAAAAAATTGTATTTGCAAGGCTGTATGAGTTTTTATTAGAAATACATTTCCTTAGTGATTTTCAGTCTGGATTCAGACCTGGTGATAGTACTGTTAACCAACTCACCTATATTGTTCATATAATTTATCAAGCCTTGGATATGGGGAAAGAAGTATGTATGGTTTTTCTTGATTTTACTAAAGCATTTGATAAGGTATGGCATAAGGGTTTACTTTACAAATTGCAAACTCTTGGGCTGAAAGACCCTCTCCTAAGTTGGTTTCGTAGTTATTTAACAGACCGAAAACAAAGAGTTGTTATAGATGGGCAGACCTCGAGTTGGTTAAACACTGAAGCTGGTGTCCCACAGGGCTCTGTACTCGGGCCATTGCTTTTTCTTATATATATTAACAATATTGGTGTAGACATTGTATCTAATTGTTTTCTTTACGCTGATGACACATCTTTATTTGATATAACTGACGACCCAACAAGTTCTGCTTCAAAATTAAATTTGGATCTTGATAAAATTAGTCAGTGGTGTAAACAATGGCTAATGGAGCTGAATCCTTCCAAATGTGAAAGTATTACTTTTTCAAGAAAACTTTCTGGACAAACACATCCTACATTACATTTAGATGGCAATGCCTTACGAGAAGTTAATTCTCATATTCATCTAGGATTGAAATTTACGTCAAATTTTACTTGGAATCATCATATTCAAAGTATACATAAAAAACCTAGCAAGATGACGAATCTCTTAAAAAGTGTAAAATATAAGCTCCATAGATCAACCCTTATCTCATTATATAAAAGTCTTGTTAGACCTCTGATGGAATATGCTGATGTCATCTGGGACGGATGTACTGAAAGTGAAGCAAATCTTTTAGAGGGAATACAGAACGAATCGGCTCGTATAGTTACTGGAGCAATGAAAGGAACAAACAGGGTACGATTATTAAACGAATTATGCTGGGAAGATCTAAAAACTAGACGATTTCTACATAAATTATCGTTGCTTTATAAAATAATAAACGGCCTCACTCCATCCTACCTTCGTGATCTTTTACCTCCATATGTCTATCAGAGATCTGATCACCACCTTAGATCTAATGAAAATTTCACCTATATTCCTACCACAGGGGGCCCCACTATGAGTTATGATTGAAATAATATTGTATTTATTTTTAAAAACCTACTTGAATCCCTTGATAATCGATTATTTCTTCTCTCGAAATTCTGTAAACATTTTAAACTGCTTGAATCCATTATACTATCACTCTACATGAAGTATAGATGATCGCTGACAAGTAAGAACGCGGGCGCGAAAATACGAAGGCGGCAAAAGAAGGAAGAATTAAACTAAAGGGTTGAAACTTCGACTAGATGACATTTCTAAATGCCTTAAAATTCACGATTTATTTGTGTTTTCGAATATTTTTTTGCAGATTCTATGTCTTTTTGGATATATCTTCACAACTGATGTAGTAGATTCGATAAACGATTGATTTTTCGTATGTTTTTACATGAAACACTCGAAGCGTTTTTTCGCACGATGTGTTCCATAAGTAGGTTGTTCTCGTGACGTCAAGTATAATCAGTCCGAGCCATTTAAAAGGTTTACAGAACTTCGAGAGAAGAAATAATGGATGATCAAGGGATTCAAGTAAGTTTTTAAAAATAAATACAATATTTTTTCAATCCTAACTCACGTTGGGGCCCCGTGCGAAATTTCCGGAGAACAACCTACTTATGGAACACATCAAACGATGACCCGCCGAAGTTTCAACCCTTTAGTTTAATTATTCCTTCTTTTGCCGCCTTCGTATTTTCGCGCCCGCGTTCTTACTTGTCAGCGATCATCTATACTTCATGTAGAGTGATAGTATAATGGATTCAAGCAGTTTAAAATGTTTACAGAATTTCGAGAGAAGAAATAATCGATTATCAAGGGATTCAAGTAGGGTTTTTAAAAATAAATACAATATTATTTCAATCATAACTCATAGTGGGGCCCCCTGTGTTCCTACTAGTACTGAACGTTTTAAAAACTCTCTTTTCCCATCAGTAATTGCAGCTTGGAATGAACTTGATAATGACTTGTGTAATGTAGAATCATTACTATTATTCAAAAGTAAACTATATAATGTATTTTATGGAATGAAATATAATACTCTCTACAACACCTCGTTAAATCGATACAGTTCAATACCATAGTAGACTTCGCCTAGGTCATTGTGCATTGAATTCGCATTTATATAGTATTAACTGTGCAATTTCTCCATATTGTAAATGTAGATGGGAAATAGTGGAATCAATTAAACATTTCTTTCTGCACTGTCCCCGATATGCTGCTCAGCGACAATGCTTGCTTTCCTCGTCTGCACAGTTGCTCCACGCTACGTGGTTGAGGTTATCGGAAGATCAGATAGTCAAAACATTTCTATATGGTTCACAAATACTTGGTTATGAAGATAATCAAATTTTGATGCGGAATGTTCAACAGTTTATTCTCCAAACTAAGCGATTTATTAATTGAATTGAATATTAATACGTAATATATAACTTATCTTTAGGTTTTGAGATCTCCTCACTGAGCTTAACTATACTTCTTTTTCTTTATAATTATTTTGTCATGTTTGTGTATACCTTTTATTTAAACACGATGTACTCTAATGTTTTAAATAAGTCAACATGATCTCCCTCGATGAGCCTAGCTCTTGGAGAAAATGTTGAGAATAAAATATGTTTAAATAAAAAAAAAAGTGAGATAATCATTGCTCTTCAGGGATTGCATTTGAAGTTGCATTGTTTGGCATTTCATCATCCATAGTTTTAAGTACTTTCCAAAAAGAGTTTGGATCATTTTCAGCTGTTTTTTCAAGTTCAATAATTTTCTGTTTGTGGAATTCTTCTTTCTTGAGTTTTAAAGTATTTTTGTAAATTTAAATACAATACCTGTCAAAAAACGCGAACACGGTTTTGTTCTTTGATCATTTGAGATGGGAAATATTAATTAGGCCTATGTTTCGGAAGCCTTCGAGTTAAATCAGAAGAGTTCTAATCTCGTAGCGCAAAGGCCGTCATATTTTCAAAAGCATGCATGCAACCCGTAGCAAGTACAGTTTTTAAGGATGTAGAATTTTTGGGAAATCGTTAGCTACAGCAACGATTTATCATTATGCATGCAAAATTTGAAGGGGGAAACTTGAAAATTGAGCGCGCGTTGAGCATTTTGGTGAAATGGGTTTCCATCATGTGGAGTAACCTTAAAACCGTCTGTGTAATGTGTCGAACGTTAATTATATATAGTCTTGTAGACAGTTGTAGTTAAAATGTGTTTTTCGTTTTTGTTCTATAGTTTTAGCCAAAAAGTAGCAGTCTGATCAATGCTTAATGTTGTCTGATAGATTTAATTGTCTATTTCTAGGAATCCCGTAAGGAGCTGAAGCTCTGTGGGACTTCCTTGCCACTTGTGGCATGTAAAGCTTGTATAAATAAATATATATATATATATATATATATATATATATATATATATATATATATATATATGATAGTTTTGGAGTTGAAGCTGGTCTAAAATTCTTTTTAAAATACTAGAATATGTACAACAAAAAGTCTAAAAAGTTCTAAATTTTCGGTTGCTAACTGCAACCTTCATCAGAGTACTAAGAGCAGTTCGGATAGTTCAAGGTTTTTAAATATCGTCATTATTGCCACATGATTGCACAAGCGATAAATACATGCGTGGGAATTCTTTGTGTTCGTTAATTGTTTTATTGTCTAATATTGATTCTTAAGTGTCTAATATTGATTCTTGTCTAATATTGATTCTTATCCATTCTTAAAAACCGTACCATTGAAGTAAGTGTATACCGTAAGGATACACATACCAATAAATATCTATCCTTTCACTCTCATAATCCCACCCAAAGTAAGCGAGCCGTAGTTAAGACCTTACTTGATCGAGCCGACAGCATTCCTTCTACTGACAATAAAAAACAGCAAGAAAAAGGAGTGTGTTGTCCAAGAATTAAAGCTCAACGGATATCCAGAGAAATTCATCTTCCAGACAAGTTCCAGCAGGTCGTTTTCCAGCACTAATGACGAACCGGAAATTAAAGGGTTATCTTGTATTCCATACATGAAAGGCATATCAGAACAGATAAAACAGCTGCTTAAAAGTGCTGGTATTAAGACAATATATAAACCCATGCCAAGCTTAGGGGACATTTTTGGTAAACCAAAAGACAAGCAGAAGATCACGGAGATTAAAGGCATTGTTTATAAATTTGAATGTCCAGATTGTTCATTTAAGTATGTTGGAGAAAGTAAGAGGTCGTGGAAATCACGTTGGGCAGAACACAAACCAGGCGTAAGACGGGAGATTAAGTCAGCAATCAAAGACCACGCAGAAAGCACAGGACACAATGCCTCTATTAACAATGCTACAATCTTAGAGAAAAGAGTACATAATTTAGAAAAACGAACGTTTCTCGAGTCGATGCATTCAATATTAGACAATAAAACAATTAACGAACACAAAGAATTCCCACGCATGTATTTATCGCTTGTGCAATCATGTGGCAATAATGACGATATTTAAAAACCTTGAACTATCCGAACTGCTCTTATCTAGTACTCTGATGAAGGTTGCAGTTAGCAACCGAAAATTTAGAACTTTTTTAAACTTTTTATTGTACATATTCTAGTATTTTAAAAAGAATTTTAGACCAGCTTCAACTCCAAAACTATCATATATATATATATATATATATATATATATATATATATATATATATATATATATATATATATATATATATATATATATATATATATATATATATAATTTCGCTTACCTCAAAGTTCCGCAACAGTCTGTTTCATCTGTAAAGAATCATCAGGCGGTATGACAAATTTTAAAAAAAAGGGCTGCTTATATGTGCTTATGCCGAAACACATATGTCTGAGTGTATATATATACACAAAGGACAGGCTGAAAAGTATATGCGTGGTCGGATGCAAACAATAACTATATATACTTGGATAGTCCTAAGTCCTGGAAGTCGGGTTACCAGAACAGATTGAAGAGTGAAAATGAAAATTGCAATTTATAAAGAAAGATAATTTTTAGGATAGCACTATAATTTACAAGAATGGTGTTTGTAAGTCACAGTTCGATAGTATAAAAGTAGCTATATATATATAGCTACTATATAACTAGTACTAGTCAAATAGGCGTCGTTTGAATGAAGACAACGAAGTAAGTTAAGTTTCTTGTTAGAATAGCATAGAGTGTTTCACGTTCTGCAATTCTAACATGAAAACTATATACTGATGCGTTAGAAGTAATAGTATTAGTATTGTAAACTTTATTGGATAGTGAAATAAAACAGAAAACCCGAACGGCACGATTACAAACGGGACTCGAAGTCCCATGCGAGGCACTCTACCTTTTTTACAGATATTATTGCTATACAGCAACCACAATACTGTAGACATATGCCATGCAATTGCTTGAAACTCACACGTATTAATTAACGTGCATGGTAGTTATAAGTGATTAAAATTATACTATATCGAAGCTAAGAAAAGTCAATACTACGATCTACCTAAAATATCAGAAACAATGACAGAAATGCTTCACTCTCAAGCGACAGGCATTATGTTTACCTTAGAAACTATTAACTATGACTACATGGCATATTTACATTAAAACTAGACACTAATAACTGTGCGTATGTTCTTGACATAAACGCTTTAAACATAGTTAGACTGCGAAGGTCTGCAGGACAAGCTATTTTACACACGCAATTCCGACTATACGGTTAAAGAACGACGACTGGAAAGTACTTGTTTTACACGGATTATGACTAACAAACGACACAAAATTAGAAATATTTAAATCGTAAAATCCATTCAGCAACTTAAAGAAATATGTTAAATAGTATATTATGTCCGTTATTAAAGTGTCCACTGAATTTATGTATAGAATAAACACCGCATGGGGAAAATATCAATTCCAAGCGGAAAGTCTCTGTCTGTTTGCCGCGTCCGATCAGAACTTTGATTTACACCGGGCTGACAAATTGCTTCAACGCATTGAGAAACGAATGTTACGAATCCGTCACAACTGCATGAGAGCCACAGTTTGAAAATCGCAACTTAAAATAACATCGTCACCTCACCTGAGGATCGCTTTGAGCGTGTAACCCTACTAATATAATTACATGACTAATATTTTACCTTAGACCTCAAATCTTAATTAACCTACATAATCACGAAAAGTGCAATGGGAACGCTCTCCATCGTAGGTAAACTGCTTAGCTGTACTACATAAGGATTATGACAATTAAGTCTTTCTGACCAAATGGGGCAAACTTATATCGGCGGAGATCACAAATATCAGTTACCTATACTTACCAAACTGTAAGAGCAAAATGAATCACAATGAAAACCTAAAACAACAGGATTTATTAAGACAATGGTATCGTTGGAACTATACATGCAGTATAGTTCTACAAAATAATCTGTATGAGGCTTGAAATATAGCAGGGAATTGGAAGAAATCGCATAAAAATATCGCATTTGCTATGAGACGGACTTTATATAAATTAAATTGCTACAATATTCATACTGAATTTACTTTACCAGCAGGCCATTTGTAGCTTTTGACAATGCCATTTTTTCGTATTTTGTACGCCAAACAAGTCGATCGTCTGTCTGTCTTTCAATTTGTTTACGATTATGCGAAATGTATAGTATGACAAATTATTTTTTCCATTGCTCTCCGTTGTTCTTGTAATTATATAGCTACATTTCCGCTCGTTTTACAGTGAAAATACAAGAACCTTCCCACTTCCGCTTCTGTAGTTTGTTGACATTTTCTGTAATTTGTTCTGTATTACTGAACGGTTACCGATTTATAGATAAATACTGCAATAAAATTCAAATTTTGCAGCTTTCATGTGTTAAAATGTGCATGCAGTGAATATAACGAAAAACTTATGCGGGTAATCAAACGCTACAGAAAAACAGAACGAATTACACAAAATTAATTGCAACAAACTACAGAAGTGGTTCTTGTATTTGACTGTAAATTGAAATTCTAAATCTTTGTTTGAAATTAAGAAACATTGCAAGTATACAGGTGCCCTTCAAATTGAAAATAGTTGGAAAAAATGTTCATCTTAATTTCGACTTACGTTCATTTCCACGACGACACGCATGCATGCCCATAAATTGAACAAGACTATGAGGCGCCGTGTTTTGCAAAATTCATACTTTGTTTATTGAAAGTTTACAACACATATTAAAATAGAAAACATTGTTTCACAATATGTGAAATACATACGGCCTATGCTGAAACGTAAACACATTGTACTGAATTAATGTTGATAGTAAGCACTCAAAATCACTCTCAATAACGGTCAATAACGTGTCTCAGTATACTTTATGCACAAATTCTCAGTACACTTTATATGCGAATCACACTTTATGTGCATATTTTCAGTAAACTTTATATGCGAATTCTCAGTATACTATATATGCGAATTCTCAGTATACTTTATATGCAAATTCTCAGTATACTTTATATGCGAATTCTCAGTATACTTTATATGCGAATTCTCAGTATACTTTATATGTGAATTCTAAGTATACTTTATTGTGAATTCTCAGTATACTTTATATGCGAATTTTCAGTATACTTTATATGTGGATTCTCAGTATACTTTATATGCGAATTCTCAGTATAATTTATATATATGCAAATTCCTCTCTCCTCCGCAGAGGCTTTAATTGGCTATGAAGGCGCGAAGCTTCTGCACGATGGTATGGCGGTAAACCGGGGGGAAGGGGGCGTATAATTATCAAACGCAAAATTAACTGAGAAAATATCTGAATTGCCATGAATTTCAATGACGTAATGACAAGCACATGGACGTCATGTAGATATACAAGGCCATTGAGATAGCCAAACGAATTGTCCATTGGATCCAATGGATCCAATGGACTTGGAAATGTCCATTGGAATTTTGTTTGTCCATTGGATCCAATGGACAAGTGGAATTTCCATCGGACATTTGCGTTTTCAGTTGGTAGATTACCATGTATTACAATGACGTAATGACAAGCACATGGACGTCATGTAGATATACAAGGCCATTGAGATAGCCAAACGAATTTTCCATTGGATCCAATGGATCCAATGGACTTGGAAATGTCCCTTGGAATTTTGTTTGTCCATTGGATCCAAAAGACAAGTGGAATTTCCATCGGACATGTGCGTTTTCAGTTGGTGAATTACCATGTATTTCAATGACGTAATGACAAGCACATGGACGTCATGTAGATATACAAGGCCATTGAGATAGACAAACGAATTGTCCATTGCATCCAATGGATCCAATGGATTTGGAAATGTCCATTGGAATTTTGTTTGTCCATTGGATCCAATGGACAAGTGGAATTTCATCGGACATTTGCGTTTTCAGTTGGTGAATTACCATGTATTACAATGACGTAATGACAATCACATGGACGTCATGTAGATATACAAGGCCATTGAGATAGCCAAACGAATTGTCCATTGGATCCAGTGGATCCAATGGATTTGGAAATGTCCATTGGAATTTTGTTTGTCCATTGGATCCAATGGACAAGTGGAATTTCATCGGACATTTGCGTTTTCAGTTGGTGAATTACCATGTATTACAATGACGTAATGACAATCACATGGACGTCATGTAGATATACAAGGCCATTGAGATAGCCAAACGAATTGTCCATTGGATCCAGTGGATCCAATGGATTTGGAAATGTCCATTGGAATTTTGTTTGTCCATTGGATCCAATGGACAAGTGGAATTTCATCGGACATTTGCGTTTTCAGTTGGTGAATTACCATGTATTACAATGACGTAATGACAATCACATGGACGTCATGTAGATATACAAGGCCATTGAGATAGCCAAACGAATTGTCCATTGGATCCAGTGGATCCAATGGATTTGGAAATGTCCATTGGAATTTTGTTTGTCCATTGGATCCAATGGACAAGTGGAATTTCATCGGACATTTGCGTTTTCAGTTGGTGAATTACCATGTATTACAATGACGTAATGACAATCACATGGACGTCATGTAGATATACAAGGCCATTGAGATAGCCAAACGAATTGTCCATTGGATCCAGTGGATCCAATGGATTTGGAAATGTCCATTGGAATTTTGTTTGTCCATTGGATCCAATGGACAAGTGGAATTTCATCGGACATTTGCGTTTTCAGTTGGTTAATTACCATGTATTACAATGACGTAATGACAAGCACATGGACGTCATGTAGATATACAAGGCCATTGAGATAGCCAAACGAATTGTCCATTGGATCCAATGGATCCAATGGACTTGGAAATGTCCATTGGAATTTTGTTTGTCCATTGAATCCAATGGACAAGTGGAATTTCCATCGGACATTTGCGTTTTCAGTAGGTGAATTACCATGTATTTCAATGACATAATGACAAGCACATGGACGTCATGTATATATACAAGGCCATTGAGATAGCCAAACGAATTGTCCATTGGATCCAATGGATCCAATGGACACCGTGTTTTCCGTTGGCACTTTTGTTCGCGCGTACTGACTTTGGCTTAAAACACATTAGAACATTTTAAGGATGTTGTAGTCATAGACGCGAAAGCAGGATTCAAAAGGGCAAGTGATTGATTCGTGCGGGCATATTGCCGGAGCAGTTAGTGAATAGTGACTGCTGGCATATTGAAATATGTAATCATTCTTGTTTTCATTCATTTTTGCGTTCTTGTTAAGTTTTTATTTTTCTACTCGTATTTTTAGTGTAAATGTAGAGAATAAGAATTAGCATTTTAGTAAAGCTGCTACAGAGTATATTGGGCAAAGGTTATAAGTTTAAATTTATAAACACAGCAGCATGAAACATGAGGCCGCCGCGAAATTCTATCCGACTAGGAGTAAATTACATTTTCGGCGTTTCCATGCAGTCTTGATATATAATTATGAAACTATATATGTCGTGCGTGGTGACTTTGGCGTACGTTAAAAATACGTTGAAAAGATTAAAAAATGTTGGATTTGAACACAAGCTTTCGACTGTGGAAGAACTGTGAGGAAAACTGCACTGGCACTCAAACCTGGAAAGTTTGTATTGATACATTTTTAATTCATTTCTTCCTGGTAACAGCAGCACTGACGAAACTGAGCAGTTTAATAGTAGCGACGGCGTTGGCAATAACCAAGGACTAGTTTTTACCAATTTTGACGCGATGTAAGATTAGATGTTATACAATTACGATCATAATTTGCATATAAGTTTGGCATAGGAAACGAAGTGACTGTCAGTATAACACTATTGATATACTGATATGTTGTCATGGATTATGGTGAACGTGTAAGATAGGAAGTATTTATATTTTGCCGACACATACATGTATCATCATATGTTATTTCGCCATACGACCTTTTTTATCTTTTATTAAGTAAAGGACAGAAAAAATCCTTGGGCTCCTTGCAGCACTGCCACAGAATTGCAAATTCAAATTATATACAAACCACATGTAATTAAAAAATTCAGTTATTATAGCCTTTACATAAATAACTAGACGGATCTATCGCTTTGACACAGGGGCGCCGGAGCCACGGGGGCAGCGGGGGCAGCTGCCCCCGTCGCCTAAACAGTGCGGGGGCAGCACGGGGGCAGCAGGTTGCCTTTTTTACCAGAACTGCACTTCGAACGTCGTGCGTTTTTCACATGAATTGAAATTGAAAACTGTTTTTAAACAATTTAGCTCATATTTGAATCTGCATTCCTCTCAGAAACGTTACCAATCAGTTTCCACCTATGAGAAAAAGGGGAAAAGAAAGCCTTCCTAAATAACTGACAAATGTCATGTTGCTTTACAATACATTTTATTCTTTAGTGTCATGCAACGAATAAAGATGTTCCAATCCATGCCGAAAATTGTCTAACTGTATTAGCTACAAGTAATGAAATATCCGTTATACAGCAAAATGTTAACGAACATTGCCCCCCCCCCCCCCCCCCCCAAAAAAAAAAAATAAGGCTCAAGAGTAAGTGCCCTTTTTAAATGGCTGCCCCCGCCGCTTCATGTTGCTTCCGGGGCCCCTGCTTTGACACCTGAAATTCGAGTACGTTCCATATAACTGATAGATTTGTATTGGACGAGTAACAAAAGTGCAAGACGTCTTTAATTTCTGCGTGAAAAACTAATTAGTCTTTGTAAAAAGTCGTGGCAATTAATAAGTGCTTAATATACAAGCAGCGAATAAAAAAAGAACATAAACCCCCAAAAATCTGTTTGAGTGGGTTGGATAATGATGAGGCTAATGTATCCGTGTCGAACATCAATACTTGCCTTGAATGCATGCCGCCTGTTATGTTTGAGTTTTGGCGGAACTGGATGAAAAGTCGTGTTTCGCGCGTAAAAAGTCTTGCGTAAAAGTCGTAATGAGTCGACTAATGCCCTAAATTTGCGGTTTTCCCTAAAAAGTAGCCGCCTGCTCATGATCTCAGCCGGAATGGGCGCTGCTGAGGAGGCTAGCTAAAAAAAGCAATCTTAATTTGTGGAATAATTTCTGTTCAGTAAAAAGCATCATAAGTGATGTCCAATGCTCAACTGAATATTTAAAATGCAATGTGTGAAGCCTAGTTTTTACTGGCGACATAATAATATTATAAGCAAGACAAAAAAGAAATTCCTTACAATTTGCTTTTTTCTACCATATAGGTAGCTTATAATACACTTGGAGTTGTGGTCAAGTGTCGATGCTTATTCAGCACTTCACTGCATTTATTCGTTGTGCATTTGCAACGTCAAATACGCTTGCATGCATTGTTATTGAACCCTTATATAGGGTTGATAAAACAATTAAACTTTATATATGGAATATAAGCCATAAGGTAATATGTCCAGTTGGTATATACACCTAAAAATATGCGATAGGCTACATTGAAATTGTTGTGTGGGAAATATATTAATTCTTCAACAAACCCTAGAATATATTTATATATGTCCATCCTCATATCTAAACCTTGCATTGAGATTTGAGAAAACAACTAATAGAACTTTGCGTTCGAAATGAAGTGAACTACATATAGGCAGAGCGCAACAAGATGTAAAGCCTATGCCGGAGGCAATTAATTAAAAGAAACTTTATAATTAAATGCATGATAACACATCGTATTCCGACAAAAAAGTCGCCCATTCACACACTGCCAAAGACTTTGTGAGTTTATAGTCTGTTCCCACGACGGTTATATCCTGCGCATCAGCGGTAGTTTTAGCAGCTTTGACTAAAGTCCTGTTTACACTACAAGCCTTGGTAAATGTGCCGCGTTTACACCCTTATTACATTATTTTTTCGAGACTGGCTGAATTTGGTCTAGAATTTTGTAATTAATTTTGTGTATTTATATGTGTTGCCCGTTGTCCGCTCGTCCGATAATATCTTACTGTGCCCTGTGGACACACGTTGCCATAAAAACAAGGCATGCATGGGCCGTAAGTGTTTACATTCCCACAAGCGTAAGCCATGCCTAGGTCAGTCACCGGTTGTAGTTGCCCAGATTTCCTGGCCTATAGGTCCTGCCAAGGCTAGGCCAAAGTCTGTTTACACTTTACACTGCCAAAATGTAGGCCAAGGCCAGGCGAAGGCTTGTAGTGTAAACACGACTTCAAGAGAGAAATAAAAACATATTATATTGATATACGATGTATTGCGTGGTTTTTGAAAACGAAGCAACGACATATATATAGCATATTATGCTATATAGATATATTGCGTGAAGGTTTCTTAATTTAAGAAACAAACAACATCATTATATTGCTATATGATATATTGCGTGAGTTCTTAAGAACGAAGCAACAACATATTATATTTATTTATTCATGTAAGGATGTTCCCGTTCCCGTGTTATGTACGCGTGTTGTCTCTTGACAAAGAAGCAAAATTACGTTGATATATTGCGCGAGTTCTTAAGAACGAAGCAACAACATATTGTTATATTATTGATATAAGAAATGTCTATTGACTTGCATATTATTTTTCCATTGGATGCAGTTGATCTCTTGAGAAGGAAGCAACAACATATTATATTGATATATTGCGTGTATAGGTTTCTTAATTTAAGAAAGAAAGAACAACATTTATATTGCTATATGATATATTGCGTTAGTTCTTAAGAACGAAGCAACAACATTATATATTATATTTATTTATTCATATAAGGATCTTCCCGTTCCCGTGTATGTATACGCATGCATGGTCCCATGAGAACGAAGCAAAATTATGTTGATATAGTGCGTGAGTTAATTCTTGACTTAAGAACGGAGCAACAATATATTATATTATTGATATAAGGATCTTCCCGTTCCCGTGCCATGTATGTGGTCTCTTGAGAACGAAGGAAAATTATATTGATATATTGCGCGTCTCTTGAGAACAAAGACGTTTCTTAAGCGAACGTTCACAACATATTATATTGATATATTGCGTGTTTTCTTAAGAACGAAGCAATTACAACATATTATATTATGATTGATATAAGGATCTTTCCTTTCCGCGTTATATAAATGTGGTCTCTTGAGAACGAAGCAACAACATATTATATTGATATATTGCGTGTAGGTTTCTTAATTTAAGAAAGAAACAACAACATATTATATATATTGCTATATGATATATTGCGTGAGTTTTTAAGAACGAAGCAATAACATATTGTTATATTATTGATATAAGAAATGTCTATTGACTTCCATATTATTTTCCCATTGGACCAATTGACAGGTAATTTTCCAATGGAAAGGCTATTTTGTCCATTGGATCCAATGGACAGGTAAAATTCCATTGGACAATAATTGGTCCATTGGATCCATTGGATCCATTGGAACATCTCTCTGGTTCATAATCATGTCCACATGGAGTCTTGCAACCTGTTAATTACGTAATGGTAAAAACGCGGAAGCTCTTATCCGGTTGATACATTGTTCCGATCGGCAACCTTCACATGGTCTGTTATTCGGGTGATGCATAGTTCCGATAGTTGATCCATTGCTGGCCAATGGACATTCCATTTGTCCATTGGATCCAATGGACACGCAAAAGTCCAATGAAAAATTGGAGGTCCATTTGATCCATTTGACAAATGGAATGTCCAATGGCCTTTTGATTATTCCATTGGACATCTTGCATAGGTATTGGACATGTATGGATCATGTATGAAAGTTTGAGGTAGTAATTTATTGGAATACTTAAACATAAACATACTAATTGAAATAAATAAATATCATCAAATTTCAGAAATCGTAATTATTTAAATATTGGATCAGCATGCGCATCATATGCTACCTTGCTAATGATTCTGATAATACGTTTTTGAAGTAGAACAAGACGTTGAAGATTGGAAGGATAAGTTGATCCCCAAACAGTAATACAGTATTGAAGATAAGGATAAACAAGAGAATAGTAGAGTGTGCGTAAAGATGATTTAAAAAGGCAAAAACTGGCTCTATATATTATTCCGACAGATTTAGAAATTTTGTTTGCTACATGCGAAATATGAGCTTTCCAAGATAAATGTTCATCTAGCATCACACCCAGGAACAGGACTTCTTTTGCCTTATCAAGTTTGTGGTTGTTCATTTCTATGGATAAAGGATATGGATAAAGGATATTTCTATGGATATTGGTTTAAAGATCAAATATTTAGACTTAGAAACATTAATTGATAACTTATTTGCCTTAAACCATTCTGAAAACTTTTCCAGTTCAGTATTTATCGTGTTTGTCAAAACATGCAAATCATTATGTGAGAAGAATACATTTGTATCATCTGCGAATAAAATCAATTCCAAAGTGTCTGAAACATTACATATATCATTGATATATATTAAAAAAAATAATGGTCCTAGAATTGATCCTTGAGGAACACCGCATTGTATAACATTTTTTGGGAACAAGTACCATTGTATTCTACATACTGTTGTCTATTTGTGCAATAATGCATGAGTCAATTCCTGGAGTAACCATCCCCCCCCCGGACAACCCCGGGAATTTGCCCGATAGACAGTTCACGGGGGTCGGGAATTTGCCTTTCATATATGTGCACGGGGGCCGGGTATTGGAGGACCCAGGGGATTTGACAAATGGTTGCCCAGAATCCCACCCACAAATTTTAAGGCAGCAAAACATAGTTTCAGGCAAGCATGTGGGCCCGCTGCGCTGATCGTATTTTGCGCCCTCGTGGTCAAGGTGGCGTGAAATTTATTGTAAGAATAAGCCGGAAAATTATACCCTGTGCCATGCAAATTTAAATACAACTATTAAAGGTTTATGTTTTATAATATTCCATAGCAGTTTAATACTATAACGTTATTAAATGACTATAATTATATGCCATTAAAAGTTTTTAACGTTTACATGACAGTCGATTTCACGAAACTTTGACCACAAATTTTCCGAACTTCGTTGCGAAGTTCACAAGATTGTTGCGAAGTTCAAAAGTTCATAATAAGATTCACAAACCAGTTCGTAAACTACGCATTTGATTGGCTTCTTTTACTTCACGGACCAATCAGGGATTTTGTTTACACTTGGCTTGTGAATTCCAATATGAGCTTCCGCGGAACTTCGCAACGAACTTGCGAACTTCGCAACGAAGTTCGGAACATTTGTGGTCAAAGTTTCGTGAAATCGACTGTAAAATCGTCCCCGGGGTGGGGCATTTTCCACTCTCAGCTTGCCTAGGGGCCGTGCATTAGTCTTCAAGTTGTGTCCCGGCACCCGGGCATTTACACTATCATAACCAATCAAATAAAATGCCCGGGTGTGTTCCCGGGGGGGGGGGGATGGTTACTCCTGGAATTGACTCATGCATAACTTTTTATCCATTCAAGAACCAAACCACGAACCCCATAATGCTCCAGTTTGTCCAATAAAATGCTATGGTTTACTGTGTCAAAGGCTTTGGAAAGATCAAGGAAAATACCGACAGTAAATTTTCTTTGGTCTATCGCGGCAGTAATTTCATCATATAGATGATGGAGAGCCAGAGACGTAGAATGGCCTTTCCTAAAACCAAATTGATTGTGAAATAGAATACCGGACTTATTAAAGTAATCAAATAATCGATTGTATACACAACTTTTTCAAACACCTTGGAGAAGATTGGCAAAACTGAGACAGGTTTATAATTGGAGAACGCTCTATTATCACCAGATTTAAATAGTGGTAAAATACGAGCAATTTTTGTTTGATCGGGTACAATGCCTGAGGTTATGGATATATTTATTACATGCTTTAAGGGACTAGAAATAAGTTCGCTTGAACCTTTTACAAGCCACATGGGGATCTCATCATAACCTGAAGCAATACCACAACGAAGACCATCTATAATTTCTTTTATCTCAGTGTCCGTAACTAAATCGAAAAATTCGGAATTCACCATGTTGTCCGTAAGGTGTGACTTATAACAACAGGATGAGTTATCGATATTATTTGTTAAGATAGGGCCAATATTACTAAAATATTCGCAAAAATGATCTGCAATTTCAACTGGATTGGAAATATTGCGGTTGTTAACAATAAAGTCGGTTGGTGACCTTTTTATAGCTTTTTTTCTGTTTATTACCTCATTAAGAATTTTCCAGTATTCTTTGTGTTTGTCTTAACACGCTCTAATTGCTTTTCATAATACATACGTTTGGCAATTCGTAGCAAGTGATTTAATTTGTTCTTAAATTTTTATAATTATTTTCATTTGAATTGCATGGCTGGTTCATATATTTTCCACATAGTTTGTTCTTTCTCTTTATTGACTTCAGAAGCCCCTTTGAGACCGAAGGTTTGCTTGATTTATGCTTCGAAACTTTAATTTTTTTTTAATGGGAAGCAAGATTTGTATATAAGTATTTGTAAATTTATCCCAAATGTAAATTGAGGATCATTATATCCAGGAATATCGGACCAAACAATATTTCTTAAATTCTCATGAAATTTATCAATATTTGTTTTATTTTTATCACGAACAAAGTAACACAAATTTCTATTCTCACATTTCACTTCTTCCACGAGAACAGAAAATACATGGAAATGATCCGAGATGTCTGTGAAGAATAAACCACTAAAAGCTTGGTTTACGAAGTTGTTGGAAAATATGTCGCTAATAAGTGTGGCTGTGTTTGATGTTATTCTTGTAGGTCGAGTTGTTAGAGGAAAGAACGAGTTAGAATACATTATATCGAGAAATTCATTTGTAAATTGGTGGCTATTATAATTCATTAGATTTAAGTTAAAATCGCCCATGAGATAGCATAGTTTGTTTTCTCTTGATGTTTGTATCATCAACGCTTCGGTGCTTTTCTGAACTCGTCAACTTTAATGATCTCGTCAACATGTTGATCCGGCAGTCTATAAATTACGCCTATGACAATATTTCTCCCTCTGGGAAAAACCGTAACGATGAGAAATGGCCACATGCTCGTCAAATAAAAATTGTCGGTCGATATCACATTCTTCCACCGTTGGGAATTGAAAATACATTAAATATGCAAAGTTATAATCAATCCAAAACCAACGCGAGCCTTCTGCAATGTACTTGTTTCGTATAACGTTTTGATTACGAATCTGTTCAGTGGTTAATGGAACCATGTTTAAGGCAATAATGGACGTTCTTATGATCTCACTGAGACAAAGATGGACGAGTTGAGCTTATTTTAGATAATTTAACATCCAATTTTAATTCCCTCATGGGAATTGTTTATTGTTCGTTTTCCTTGCAACTCCCAACGGTGGAAGAATGTGATTTCGACCGGCAATATTTATTTGGCGAGTATGTGGCCATTTCTCCTCGTTACGATCTAAAAAGAGTATCATTGAAAAGCTAAATAAAGCTGTTCTTTCGTCCTATGTAAAATGAATTGAATTGTTTAGCTACGTTTATGATGCACTGTCGCCTGTTAAATTTCCATAGCGTTTTTTTTTAGACACCCTGCATATATATATATATATATATATATATATATATATATATATATATAATTACTATTCTTACTTAAAATGTTTTGTTGTCTCTACTCCGAGTTTCACGCATCACTGCGATCATCAGGAGACATTTTAAGTAAGAATAGTAATTACATTCGCTCTACAAAATTTTATGTATTGAGCACTCTCTTCACTATACGTTACAAAACTTGTGATATATATATATATATATATATATATATATATATATATATATATATATATATATATATATATATATATATAGTACAATTACTGGTCTCTGATTCCTGCCAGGGACCTAAAGTTGCATTTTTTGCTAAATATATCCACTCAATAATTTCCATCTACAATACAGTTCAACATGCATATATAATTACACCAATTGTATTTAAAAATGTACAGTCGCTCAATTAACTTAGGTTAGTTTAACATGGCTGGTTCGTTTAACATGTCGGTTAGTTTAACATGTCTGGTTAGCTTAGCAACTAACATGTTCTGTTAAAACACGCACGTCTTAATTAAACTTAATTTACATTCACTCCCTCAATAGTCTATAGCCTAGGTTTCCTCCGGTATAGGAGAAACAGTTTAGAATTGATGGAGCTGTCCACTATTAGTATAATCCTATACTGGACTTCTAGCGAGTTCAATTTAGAACTGAGATACAAGCAAACTAAAGTTAAAGTGGCAGTGTCACGGCGCTGATTGGATCAGTAAAATATGATTGGAAAAGATGCAGCAGCCTTCAATTTTTAAAACAAAGCAAGGATGCCCTGCATAACGAAGGGACTATAGTAAATCGTATTTCATTCCTAACTTGATTCATTGTTGGCAGTTTTCATGTTCGCGCATATTTTGGATGCGCAGTAGAACCGTCACTGCCCCTTTAATTAAGTGCCAGTCAAACGAGGATGAGAGCTGACGAGAATTGGCAGCCATGAATTGTTAGTGTCAGCCATGGGATTTTGGGTATACATGATCTAATGGGTATTTAATTCGAGTATACTGTATATTTACTTCAATTATACTATATGCTTCAATGTTATGACTAATTTTGGGTATTCGGTCACGTCTTCTGGCAATTTTAGGAATTTTGTAACATTTTGATCGTCTTAATAGGTATTTTGATCCATATTTATCAGGTATTTAGGATACCACTCACAGGCTGACCCCTAATTGTTATGTGGGAGTGTTCCAACTATCTGTATGTTCCAACTTAGAACACGATCACACCAACTCAGTATTTCTGAGCGGTCAGTATCCGATAAACGGTCTCATAGCGAGCTTCACATAGCAATTACAGTTAGTTTATGCGACTCATCAGTATTCTCTCTCTATATAGCATATTAATGGTAACTAATCTGAGTGTTCAATAAACTTACCGAGTTTACTGCGTTCTCGTGAGTCTATAGCCCACTGAAAACGCGTGATCATTGTCTATTCTATGACTATGGCGATATAGAATACACGACAGTGTTGACAATGACGTGGGACTGCCAACTCTCATACACTCTCGTCTTCGTTTGATTCGGGCTTTAGTTTAATTAATTTATGTTTCCTCTTGTAGCGGTACTGGATCAATGTGTGATGAGATCAGGCTGCACCTCAAGCGATGGCGCGGTTTAGAGAGACCAGTACAGGTCATCGCATATATTCGAGCTATTCAAATTAGTTTAGATTTCCTCCTGTAATAACACGTACTGGATGAATAGCGAGGGCATGCAGTTTAGACTTGATTGAGTTGTCCAGAATCGAATTAATCTAAATTATTTCAGTCGGTTTCCTCATGTAGCAATTCTACTGGGTCAATATGTGATAGCCTGCCTTAATATGTGAGGTAATGCATGCACTCCTTCGATTCCGGAATCCTCTCTTTGGATTCCGAATTCCATGCACTCATTAGATTCCGGATTCTGCTCTTTGGATTCCGCATTCCACTATATACTTGGATTCTAGATTCCAGATCGGTTGTGGATTCCAGATTCCAGAAAATTGGCCCAGGATAAGGATTCCGGATTCCTTCGAATTTTGTATTCTGGATTCCATTGTCTGGATTCCGGATTGCAAAGCTATTAAAAGTCGGATTCTGTATTCCTGGGGCGAACCTTTACTGCAATAATCCTACTTGTGAACTTTATTTAGTCACGGTGGACTCATCAGGATTTTACACACTTATGATAAAGTAACAAAGGAAATTAGATATATGATAAATTATACTATACATATTTACAAAACTACCTGTTTTTCATGAGTGCCGTGCATTAAATTGATAAAATTAGATAAAATATTTAAAAATTATTGAATAAAGTTGCTACAGTCAGACTTAAATTTATGTAAAGTACTAGCCTCTCTTAACTCAGTAGGAAGAGAATTCCACAGTACTGCACCGCTATAACTAAAGCTATTTTTCAAGTAATTAGTACGCGGTAGTGACAAAGCTAGTTTGTTACTGGTGTCTCTCAATGCATAATTTGTGATACTATTGCGATCAACAAACATATTAGAAAGATAATCTGGGGCAAGACCATTCAAGGATTTATACACCATGATAGCCTTGGTAAGCCTACGCTGAGATACAAGATTTTTCCATCCAAGACTTTCGAAAAGATAATCGGCATTTGTATCATAACTAGAAGCTGTCAATACCCTGGCAGCACGATTTTGTAATTTTTGCAATTTGTTAACTAGATAACTACTGCAACTATCCCAGACAGCAGAGCAGTAGTCGAAATATGGTTGAACTAAGCACTTGTAAATAAGTTGCATTGTGGTAAAAGGAACATAAGGTCTAATGCGTTTTAGTGCAACAATACCGGAAGCAACTTTTTTACTCAGTTTCTCAATATGAACATTCCAGGATAAGTTCTCATCAATGTGTACGCCGAGTGATTTTGTATGAGAGACTTGTTTAACTGGAACGTTATTTATTACTAATAAAGGAGTAGATTGAAAAGTGTTTATTCTTTGGCGAAAGCCAATTAGCATAAATTCAGTTTTAGTCTGGTTTAAAGTAAGTTTGTTTGCTGATAACCATTCACTGACACTAGCAAGATCCTCGTTAAGATTATGATTAATTTCATGTATGTTATTACTTGCATATGTCAAATTAGTGTCATCAGCAAACATTCGTGCCCGAGAGTGTATTAGACAATTAGGAAGATCATTAATATAGATTAAAAATAAAAG
>CACRXK020006817.1:0-24327 GCA_902702795.2 Paramuricea clavata | reverse complement strand
GGTAGACTAACTTCTTTGATAGATTTTTGTTTTGTTGCTTCGTTTTGGAGATATTTAATTTTGTATGATATGTAAAGCATCAACATTCTACGTCATAATGATTTACTTTAAAATGTTATAGAATTTTGTCACTATCAAATAGATTCGCTCAAAATGAATGATGAGCATGAGAGTTGTCCACAACAACACCCATGTAGGTTTTCTATTGATTGTGTTTAGTCGTATTAAAGATATACAGCTTTTAGTACGCTTTTCAGAAGTTGGTCCTTCGTGTATCATACAAAATGAAATATCTCCAAATCGAAGCAAGAAAACAAAAATCAATCAAAGAAGTTACTCTACAGTTTTCAATGATCTATCTGAAAAAAAAGACTAAAAAAATAACAACGTCAATTTTCGAGTCATATGCCCTTTAAGTGGCACCGCTGAAGATTAAAATGAACACCTTTTCAAAACTAATACTTACTCGGTGCACACGGATGAGGTTGAACACAGTTGACAACATGTTGATCGCCTTCGAGCAGCATGACCACTTCGGCCGTCTTTCTTGACCAGATAAAAATACGACCACAGTCGCTGCCACTGAGGACGTAGTCATCTCCCCAGAAGTTTGCCTCCTTGATCTAATAAAAACATCAAGTAGTATATCAAGATAGATAGACCGTTTATTAGAATCATATGGCAGCCTTTCGGCTGTATTGCATGAAGCTTTACAATAATTTTATACAAAATTTAAAATTTATAAACTACTATAATAATTTATAAATTTCTATACATATACATACAATAAAATGGTAAGAAGACATCTACATAATATATTATTCATTTAAGGGCCTTTAAGATCAGGTCAGGTCGGTTCGGCGTAGCTCAGTTGGCAGATCATTGGGCTAGTATTCCAAAGGTCGTAGGTTTCCCACCATGGCCAGGCATATTTTTCAAGCCTGCCCGGTGTGGATATACAATCAGAGTAACACCACAAGCATCTTATTCACCTGAGTACATTACACCAATACAGAAATAACGTCATCCTATTCATTAAACTTACCATTGTACGAGCGTTTCTATGTCCTTTGAAAACTTGTTTCACATTCGAGTGAACGGGAAAATCACATGGAATTGACTGAAAATCTTTTTTCACACGAAACCGGAAGAAATTCTGAATAGTCGAAGCCGCGGCATCGCGTCTCGAGTCATCCCCGACAGATCTCGAAGATTCGCCGACGGTTTCTTCGTGATTTCCCGAAGCTGTTTCTGCAGGTCCAGTTTCCATGGTGGGTGTTTCAGACCCCCGGGTATTCGTACCCAAGGGGATTGTTACCCTAGTACTAATCCCCGGTGCCGAACTATTTTCTGAGCTTTCAATATCCGAGGGTTCATTTCTCCTCGTACCAATTTGTGTCCTTTCATTAGCTAGATTATTATTATCCCCATCGGGTAATAATCCCTCACAATTTGACCCTAGTGTTTCTGATTGCAAATTTTCAAAACTGCTATTCTGACTTGCTTGGGTAGTGGAATCTAACAACGAACAACAACTAGAATCCATTGTGTCAGATCCCGTGGTTACAGTTTCCGAGTCCACAGTTTCAGTTGAGAAAATTCCAGTATTATCACCACATGCTGGAATACCAACGTCTGCATTTTGTGCCTCAGAACATAAATTCCGGGTAGGTGACAATCCCCTGGAAGTTATCGCCGGTGATGGTTCATTCTCCGGGGGTTTAGTTTCCCGGATACTTGAAGTATCAGATTGTAGTTTAGCTCCACCACAGGGATCCCTATCTAGTTCACCATCACGCATCTCATTACTATGGTTACATGTCATGTTGTCATGGATACCATCATCACATGACGTCATCGGATCACGCGACTCAGTATTCTTGTTCCTATTTCGAACTGTGTTGTCCTCACTCTTGATCGCGTCGGAGGCATTATTTCGTTTGCGACGTCGATTTCTATAAAGATTCTTGCTTCGTGCCTGATTTTCATAATATGTTCTCGTATCATTAGAATTGCTATTGGTGACGTCGCCTTCGTCACGTGATCTGCAACTAGAATCACGTGAAAAATTCACGTCTCTTGGTTTCTTACATTCTGATGCGTCATTCACATTATGAGAACGATTAGGAACTTTTTCTCCTTTTTGCGTCACGTTGTTCTGATGGTTGGCGACATCAATGGGACTATTAGTGACGTCATTGTCACTACCAGTGACGTCATCCATATTTTCAGTGACGTCATCTTTATTTCCAGTGCCGTCATTGCTAGTTTCAGTGACGCCATCTTTATTTCCAGTGACGTCATTGTTAGTTTCAGTGACGTCATTGTTAGTTTCAGTGACGTCACTATCTGAATCGGTCTGAGTCCTTTGCTCATCACAACTTTCCTCTGTCAAAGGTAATGCGCTCTCCAACGTTTCAGAGTTCTCACCATCATCGCTTTGCTCCGGATCGTCTTCGTGATCCTCCGTATCACCTTCGGGACGTCTTCGCGATCCAGTCGGATTTCGTCGCCGTTGTCTTCGTGCATTCCGTATCGACTCCTCGATCCATCTTGTGAAGTATCCCGACATGCGTTGCACGAAGTTATCTTCACTAGCACCGGGTTCTTCACCTTCTGGCCGGGCATTCGGCCCCGTGTCCGACCAGTCCCCGCGCAAGCGCAGTCGTTTCATTGGTGGATCGTTGCCTGTGTTCGGGCATGGCCCATCTGTCTCGTCCTCCATGCCTCGCTGCAATTGATCCGCCTGTTTAGGGTTAGAGTCGAGGAGATACACATAGTCCGAACAATAACTTGCAAGAAGATTCTCACCATCTGAACTAAAAAAGCAACAAGAACCACTATTTTAAATTTTATAAACCTTAAATTCTATTTATATACTTAAACTGTTTTCTCTCAAGGTCCACAGTAAGGATCATCTCTTATTGATGCAGTGTTACTACAGGAGGAAACCTAAACTAAACTAACTTTATTTATGCTGGATAGCTCTATCAGTTCTAAACTGTTCTTCCTAGAGGTCCAGTAAGGATCATCTCTTATTGATCCAGTGTTACTGCAGGACGAAACCTAAACTAAACTAACTTCATTTATACTGGATAGCTCTATCAGTTCTAAACTGTTCTTCCTAGAGGTCCAGTAAAAATCATCTCTTATTGATCCAGTGTTACCACAGGAGGAAACCTAAACTAAACTAACTTTATTTATACTGGATAGCTCTATCAGTTCTAAACTGTTCTTCCTAGAGGTCTAGAAGGATAATCTCTTATTGATCCAGTCTTACTACAGGATGAAGCAAATTAAATAACAATTCTATTTATTTTCCTCCAAATACAAGATTTAAAATTATTTTCTCACTCTGATAACTGCGGGTTGACCACTATCTGCTGCACGATAGTGTTTACTTAGTAACACTAACCTATTTCAACATACCTGTATTTGAGCGAGGTCACTCTGCAATCCCGTTTCTCTAACGCTTTTGGTTTGAACTGATACAATAGACCACGCTGTTTGTCATGTTCCTTGCCTGGCTCGCCTGTACTCAGTGATCGTCTATCATAAACTCGTAACAAACTATTCTCACAGCCAATGGCGACGTAGTAAGGTTGAACTGGATTAACACTGAACGACGTGACTGCTTTCTGACAGTCTATCAGTACATCCTAAAGAAACAGAGAAATTCTTACAGAAGTGCTCCAAAAAATCATTATTTTACCGTAAATAAAAACCCAAACCATATATCAACATCATCTACATTTCAAGATTTCAAGATCTATTCAGAAACTGCACTATTTACAAAACAAGGAAAATGTATATAAAACTTTACAAATGATTATGCTTTGAATTAATAATTTCAAGTTAATTTAATAAGGTTAAGGTGCATAGTAATCAAAAGAGCATAAACTTTCGAGTTGATCACTAAATCTGGTAGCTGCTACTAGCTGGCCGGATATTTTTTAAGTACCCGGCATATCGGGCCGGATAACAAAAGCCCTATCTGGTATATCTTTAAAAAAAAACACATTGATATACAGTACCTCTTTGCAACCGTCACATAAACACTTTGTCTTACTTCGTACATCAAACAAACGTATTGTACCATCTTCACCAGAAGACATGAAGGTGTGTGGGTCCCCTGGAGTTGTATTCACCTGAAAATAACATTTCAATTTAATTTCCTAGTCTTAGAACTGACAGAACTATCCAGTATAAATAAATTTAGTTTAGGTTTCCTCCTGTAGTAACACTGGATCAATAAGAGATGATCCTTACTGGACCTCTAGGAAGAACAGTTTAGAACTGATAGAGCTATCCAGTATAAATAAAGTTAGTTTAGTTTAGGTTTCCTCCTGTAGTAACACTGGATCAATAAGAGATGATCCTTACTGGACCTCTAGGAAGAACAGTTTAGAACTGATAGAGCTATCCAGTAGAAATAAAGTTAGTTTAGTTTAGGTTTCCTCCTGTAGCAACACTGGATCAATAAAAGATGATCCTTACTGGACCTCTAGGAAGAACAGTTTAGAACTGATAGAGCTATCCAGTATAAATAAAGTTAGTTTAGGTTTCTTCCTGTAGAAACACTGGACCAATAAAAGATTATCCTTACTGGATCTCTAGGAAGAACAGTTTAGAACTGATAGAGCTATCCAGTATAAATAAAGTTAGTTTAGTTTAGGTTTCCTCCTGTAGTAACACTGGATCAATAAGAGATGATCCTTACCGGACCTCTAGGAAGAACAGTTTTGAACTGATAGAGCTATCCAGTATAAATAAAGTTAGTTTAGTTTAGGTTTCCTTCTGTAATGTCACTGGATCAATAAGAGATGATCCTTACTGGACCTCTAGGAAGAACAGTTTAGAACTGATAGAGCTATCCAGTATAAATAAAGTTAGTTTAGTTTAGGTTTCCTCCTGTAGTAACACTGGATCAATAAAAGATGATCCTTACTGGACCTCTAGGGAGAACAGTTTAGAACTGATGGAGCTATCCAGTATAAATAAAGTTAGTTTAGTTTGGGTTTCCTCCTGTAGTAACACTGAATCAATAAGAGATGATCCTTACTGCACCTCTAGGAAGAACAGTTTAGCACTGATCGAGCTATCCAGTATAAATAAAGTTAGTTTAGTTTAGGTTTCCTCCTGTAGTAACACCGGATGAATAAGAGATGATCGTTACTGAACCTCCAGGATTTAATACCTCGTATGTCGTTCCAGTATGGCAACGAAAAGGATTGGTCCCGTAAGATAAATGACTGTTGACATCATTATAATGGACAACACCATCGCCTGAACACGATGCTACCTATAAATGAAAAAATAAAAAATACTACAGGGTGTCCAAAAAAAACGTAAAAGCTATCGCAACGAAATAATGATAATTGATTTTCATATATTAAAGTTGAATTTCCATGCAATATTGACTGCGCTATTGATGTTTGAACGTTGAACTACTGTTTTTGAAAATGCCTAAAATGGCTGAACTCTCTTTTCAAATGGCAGAACTCCCTTTTCAAATGCCAGAATCTCTTTTCAAATGGCAGAACTCCCTTTTCAAATGCCAGAATCCCTTTTTAAATAGCAGAACTCCCTTTTCAAATGCCAGAATCCCTTTTCAAATGGCAGTACTCCCTTTTCAAATAGCAGAACTCCCTTTTCAAATAGCAGAACTCCCTTTTCAAATGGCGGAACTCTCTTTTCAAATGCCAGAATCCCTTTTCAAATAGCAGAACTCCCTTTTCAAATGCCAGAATCCCTTTTCAAATGGCAGAACTCCCTTTTCAAATGCCAGAATCCCTTTTCAAATGGCAGAACTCCCTTTTCAAATGGCAGAACTCCCTTTTCAAATAGCAGAACTCCCTTTTCAAATAGCAGAACTCTCTTTTCAAATAGCAGAACTCCCTTTTCAAATAGCAGAACTCCCTTTTCAAATGGCGGAACTCTCTTTTCAAATGCCAGAATCCCTTTTCAAATAGCAGAACTCCCTTTTCAAATGCCAGAATCCCTTTTCAAATGGCAGAACTCCCTTTTCAAATGCCAGAATCCCTTTTCAAATGGCAGAACTCCCTTTTCAAATGGCAGAACTCCCTTTTCAAATAGCAGAACTCCCTTTTCAAATAGCAGAACTCTCTTTTCAAATAGCAGAACTCCCTTTTCAAATAGCAGAACTCCCTTTTCAAATGGCGGAACTCTCTTTTCAAATGCCAGAATCCCTTTTCAAATAGCAGAACTCCCTTTTCAAATGCCAGAATCCCTTTTCAAATGGCAGAACTCCCTTTTCAAATGCCAGAATCCCTTTTCAAATGGCAGAACTCCCTTTTCAAATGGCAGAACTCCCTTTTCAAATAGCAGAACTCCCTTTTCAAATAGCAGAACTCTCTTTTCAAATAGCAGAACTCCCTTTTCAAATAGCAGAACTCCCTTTTCAAATAGCAGAACTCGCTTTTCAAATAGCAGAACTCCCTTTTCAAATAGCAGAATTCCCTTTTCAAATAGTAGAACTCCCTTTTCAAATGGCAAAACTCCCTTTTCAAATGGCAAAACTCCCTTTTCAAATTGCAGAACTCCCTTTTCAAATAGCAAAACTCCCTTTTCAAATGGCAGAACTACCTTTACAAATGCCAGAACTACTACTACTACTACAACTAATAGAAATGCTTCTATAAAATATCCACATATGATCAAATGTGCTTTACATCAAGTATTATGCGCTTACCTCTTAGCCTAGACTATTTTATTTCTACGACAATTGTGATATTACTTTCTTAACTGTGTTTATCCTAACCCATCCTTGTCAACTTTCCCTGTGGGAAGACATCGGAGGACCCGGAGAAAACCCACGACTTTCGACAAAGCGTTGACGGACTCTTTTCACATGAGTCCATAGTGAGGCGCTTGCTATGATGACTTCTCCACACAAGCCCCTCCAGCAAGTTCATTCATAAAATCCTCTCAAACAAAAATAAAACTGTACCTTGGTATCTGCTGTGCAAGGTAGAAACTTTGCACTGAAAATATTCGCTTGATGACCACTTTGAATGGCCTGTACTGGCTAAAAAATAAGGGTATACCAACATTGAACATTAACCAACCAATAGTAATGTTTTATAAAAAAAGTTAGCTATCTGGGACTTGAAAATAACCTGAGTAATTTAAAATGTGACACAAGGACTATATACAGTATTTGCTTCAAAAACTGATTAATAATTCATGAGGAAAACACAAAGAAAAATCATAAGCGTGTCGTATCTTTATATGTGAAAGAGATTTCCCTTGATTTACATAAACTTTAACTTTGATTTTCTCAACTTACACAACGTATTTTTTGAAAATTACTTCGCCAATGAACTTACTAGATTGATAGTTTTTGAAGCAATTTAAAACATTCGCAGTGTGTGTTTTATCAGACCTAAAGATACTTGGCTTCGCCTCGTATCTTTATATCTGATAAAACACTGCTGCTCATGTTTTTATGAGGATTTAAATGTTCGTCCAATTTTCGCACATTTGCCCAAATGCTTTTTGCCCATTTGGAAACGTATGGCATTGTGGGTCAGTACGCAAACTTCCAGTGTTATAAAATGTTTTATTCACTCAATAAACCTCATGCATAATGACGTCACAAGGCTTGATGCCCGCAAGGAATGCAGGTCTTAGTAGTCATCGCCCGGGAAAATTTCGATAATGGATCTTGTGACGTCATTATGCATAATGTCTATTTCGATGCAAAATTCAACGACACATGCTTTGCACCATCTTTATTCAAGCAACTTACATACTTGTATGAATCCCAAATGAGAATCATTTCAATACTCAGACAATAGCTTTACATGGAATTCCCAATGGTGGAAAAATGTGATTTCGAGCGGCACTTGTATCGCAAAGATGCAAGAAAGGTAGCATTCGACAGCTAAAATCCTGATCTTTATTGGTATGAAAACAGTAATATATAGTACAAACGGGACTCAATGAATCCCATACCATAAACTATAAAACAAAATACCTTTGTGGAAAATAGTTTATAGATATTCAATTTACAATCATCTGAGCCTGAGAGTAGTATATCTCCGCCATCATTCCAGGCGACCGTGTTCACCTGTTTGAAAACAGTGAAAATTTTGTCAGAGAATTTAAATTACATATACCAGTAAACATTTCCTAAAGCATTTGGAGACAAAATTTAGGCTGAATGCAACACTTTTAGGCTTAAACTTGTGTAGTGTAAATCGGCCTTGAAGGTGTCTGGCATTAGACAGAATAAAATAATAAAGTAGGGTGCATTGCCACAGGCATCAAATTTTCAATAATCTGAGCTACATGGGGTACTTACGCAGCCTTCGTGGCCAACAAACAGATGTTCGCATTTTAATCTTTTGATCAGCTGTTCACTGCCTAAATATAAAAGAAGAAACAAATAGACTGAAAGCAGGGGCATAGGAACGGGGGGGGGGACACAGGGGGCCCCCAAATTTTTTCAAAGGACTAAAAGTACCCTTTTTTGTGATGAAAAGTGCCCTTTTTGTACAAGCTAACGTCGCTGTACATACTAAATTAACATCAAAGACCTGTGCCCTTTTTGTTTGGAAATTTCCAAGTTTTTTTAAAAAATTTTTCTTCTCCCCCCCCCTCGTCGACAACAATTCCTGGAAAAATTTTTTAGGTGCCCTTTTCAATACCCTAAAGTGCCCCTAGAAGCCGGTGCCCCTCCCCCCCAATGCTTCCTATGCCCCTGACTGAAAGAACTGTATTTACAGTACATAACTAGAACATTATTTACATAACTACAGAGCAACAACTTAAGTTGAAAGAACAGCATTTGGAGCAGTAGTTAATAGTTTAAGCCAGGTTTGAATAGGTGCGAAGATAGCTAATATAATACTAACAAATTTCATAAAAAGTTGAGTTAGGTTTGGCATATGGTAGGGGCAGCATATGAATCAATGTCGTTCCAACGTCAAAAATAATACTTTTTTGTGTGCATTTTGATGTTATGTACTCAGGTGAATATATTGTTTGTGATGTTACTCTGAGTGTACATCCACACCCGGCAGGCTGAAAAGTTAGCCTGACCACGGTGGGAATCGAACTCAACCTCATGATCATAACAACACATTGGTATTGAAGGTACTAAAATACCACACACTCGAACAGACATCGTAGCTCATTTGGCAGAGCATTGGACTAGTATCCCAAAGGTTACAAATTCGATTCCCACCGTGGTCAGGCAAACTTTTCAGACTGCCCGGTGTGGATATACACTCCGAGTATCAGAAACGTCAAATAAAACGACAAGTTAACTTGCATTGAACTTGTCGCTCCAAATTCTGCCATACTTAACTGATTCATATGTCACTCTTCTGTCGTACCCCAATTAAGTTCGGCAAACCAAAAGTATAGCGTCTTAAATGAGCCTAGCTGACCATATAGCATATTATATAAACTTGCAGTTATATCAGAATAAGAAAATGTTAATATTTTTATTGTAAATTTATAGATAACCTTCTATTTCACGAATTAAGAAATGCAATTTAATTTGCTTGGCCCTATAAGTCAGTTATATTGCTTTGTGATGCTTACTGAGACACAATCACAAAAGTACGATGTCATATTGTCATTTTAATACAGTCTATGTTAAAACATACCTAACACATTTTGATGTAAATTTGTTCGGTTTGTATATCCGCACGCTCTGTCGTTCAAAGAAAAGAATATAGACCGTTTCCTTTCCATTTCATTCAAATATCTTCCACGAAACGTTTGCTTTCACTTCACAGACCAAATTTGTTACTTTTGTCCTTTAAAAAATCTCGCCATGTTGTCAATCTCTCTCCTCTTGGGGACGATATATGACAACTGGACTGCGAATCCACTGATCATTTAAAATAATTAATGTGTATAATTGATATTTCTATGAAATATATTAACATATTTTGAGAATTGCGCACTTCCTGGAAGGAAGTTAATTGGCTTCAAAGCTTGTCAATGAGACGTTTTCGCAATCTAGAGACAGAGAGGCGTTGTTTTACTGAACGACAGAGCTATAAAGACTTGCTGCGAAAATTTCTGGTGAGTTTGTTCATATTTTTACCTCCTATTCAAACGAATTTGTAACCGAACGCCAATTAATCGCGTTCCGTTTCTTTACAAGGGAATTCAAGGGTTATTTGCGCTCGAATTGCCCAGTTTAATAATGCCTTGCGTAAGCGCAATGCCAAAGCGAAAGCGCGCAAATTTGATTCATTCGTCTCCATGTCGACCGAGTCTCACTGTAGACATTGATTGTGAGTTTCATAAGAAGCGCGCGCTTCTAGGCCTTCTAGCGTGTCGCAAAGTCTAGTAAATTGGGCTTGTAAACCGACGATTATTCAGCAAAATAGTTGGTAGATAAGATTAGCGCTTTAAGTAACACGCAAGCTGCAGTCTTGTGTTTTGCGCAGAAATAAATACAAGATGATGTTGGGTTTAGATTATTGTAAGACAGAAAACATTAGATATATATATTTTGATACTGGTATTCATATATCACAGTTCAAAAGCTACAGAATTCTAGTTCCTCTTAAACAAATGCGCATGTGCAGATTGGGATGGGCTACTGTGTGAAAAACATTCGTGTATACTTATTTACCAGCTAGATATATTTACTGAAGAGATTCTTGTACAAATAAATTGTCTTTACATGCTGTGGAACTCTAGACTATGTCGAAGTTTTTTAAAAGGGTGAATATTTCTTTGTTAGACGATGTATCGTTCAACATATGATTATGTGCTGATTAATTAATTTAATCATAGTTATAATAGAACAACAGATGGTTAGGAAACTCATTAGAATAACAATATAACTCATTATCTATGTTAGTCAACGTTTATTCATAAATCTGGTCCTTCACCGTCACGTGTGTATTGTATTTTTGCCAAATCCACCAATAGCAATTTCCAATTTACCCTATTGTTCGAGTCACGGATAGGTAACTTTCCTAAAACATTCCTATTGGTTAATCGGGCAAAAATACAATACGCATGTGACGGTGAAAGACCAGATTTATGAATAAACGTTGACCAACATAGATAATATACGAGTTATATTTTTATTCTAATGAGTTTCCAAATTATAAACGCAGCGCGGAAAACAGTGACTCTGCTTCTTTTACATATTGTATTGACATATGACTGTTGAGTGTTGACATTGCTTTTTAGTTTTTAGTCTTCAATATATGAGTTAGTCGTGCTTTGGAAATGACAATAAATTTTTATTACCCAATCCTTCAGTTGTTTTGTTTTTTCGTTTACCCAACCTTTTACTCACTCAACATTTTGTTGATTATCAGAGCAACGATATTATTTTAAACAACATTGGTTTGCTTGACTATAACAAAACAAAGAGGCAAAGGCATACCACAATACACGAATCGCGAAATTCGATTGCGCATTCAAATGACGCGTTCAAAATCCGCCATATACTTCTTCTCTTCAACAATTGCAGTCGAACCGCTATTAAGCGGACACCTTCGGGATCTCGCCTAAGTGTCCGCTTAAAAGGGGTTCGCAGAAAAACACAGCAGGAGGCAAATTTGGGTGTGTAGTTTGAGTATCAAAACAGTAACAAATATCTAGCAAATAATTAGCATAAAATTACATTTCGAACGATTGCTGTTGTTTGTAAAAGGCAAAGCTCAAGCCCTTCTGTGAGATCTACCAGATTACAGAAGAAAAGACTGCAGATGAAGTCTTTCTTCGTTCATCGGAATGAAATGACAAATGATTTGATTGTTGGTCACATCCCTAAGTTAATGGCGGGGTTGGTAACACAATTTTTGAAACGCGCAACCAATTCAGGAACAGTAATAATCAAGGGTAAACGTGCACGTGTCAACAGAGGAGCTGGTTATGGCGTCGAACTTTCTCTTGCAGCTGGTTAAAACTTAAAAGACAAATTAAAGTAAGAAAAGTTGAACATCGAAGATTAAATTAGATTAGTCTAATATTAATGACCCAAGTTGTTGATTTTTGCTCCACTTTCTCGACAAACACAATATTAAACACAATTTTTTATTTTTCGTGGGAGAAGGGTTCTGGGTTGTGAAGAGTCCATTTGTGTTATGACAAGCATCATCCCTACTCATATGTCACACCCTATTAGCTGCACTGATTATGAACTGGCTGCTCATAATCTGACCAAGATTCACTTGGACAGTTCTAACCTGCAGTATGGACAGTTCTTACCATGGGCGTACCGGGCGGGGGGGCAGCCCCCCCCCCCCAGTTTTTTGGGCAGTCGGGCAATATTCGCTGAACAGTCGGGCAATTTTGGTTAATAAAAAAAATAAATGGGACAAATTCTGTAAATTTTGTGGAAAATTTAGTGATGTTTCCCAAATTTTTGTAGGTTCCGGACAATTTAGGTATGTCCGGAAAAAATTGTTGACCCCTAAAATGGTACACTGACCGAAATTTTTTTGGCGACGGGGGGGGGAGTCGCCAAAACAAATTCCGGAAACAATTTTTTCGGTACTTGTCGGGCAAAATCCGGAAAACCCGGGCAAATTTCTTGCCGCCCCCCTAAATTTTTCCTTCCGGTACGCCCATGGTCCTTACCCTGCCCCTGGCCAATCGGAGAGCAAAACCCCTAGGCCTAAAAAAGTACCTGTGGTTCAGTTTTCGTATCGCGAAAAAATTAGGGTCGGTAGGTCTGAAAAAAATTTTTTTTGAATATTTTTTTCATGTTTTTTTCCCAATAATTAGTGCGACAACAGACGCCATTTTGGCAGCAGCCCGCAACCACCCGGAGAAAACAGGGTCGCACGGTAAATCACGTTGAAAAAATAATAGGGTCGGCAGAAAAAAATAGGGTCGGTCGGAAACCGGAACCACAGGTATTTTTTTAGGCCCTATGGACAGTCCTTAACCTGATCAAAGGTACTAAACTCATATGGACAGTCCTTAGTTTTAGATATATTTGACATATATCGAGTCTATAGGCCTAAGTTGACATTTTATGGAGACTTCATCCCCACAAATACACAGAATGTGTATAGTTTCTCTTGCAGCTGGTTAAAACTTAAAAGACATATTTGAACCTCCAAGATTAAATTAGATTGGTCTAATATATTTATCTGTAGAAACTGCACGTCATGTAAATTGATCTATAAAATTGTTATTTACTGTCGAATATTGAATAAATTTTATCAGACAATCTGTCATCTGTCCGCTTAAGAGAGGTTGCATGGTTTGCCCATTGGGACCTCAAGTAAGGTGTCCGCGTCCGTTAAAGAGGGGTGTCCGCTTAATAGGGGTTATGATAATAGTATTTTATTAAAGAAAACGAATACGACCTGAGATATGTGTCCGCTTAAAAGACGTGTCCGCTTAGGAAAGTTGTCCGCTTATAGAGGTTCGACTGTATCAAATTTTTGATTCACAAATACCACTGAAAAGTGAATCGCAATTTTGGACCTGCTGATGAGCTTATACAAGCCAGGGGAAAGAAAGGGAAAGAAAATTTAGGGAAAGAAAGTTGTCCCAAAACGAACTATTGTGCCTCAACACCAATTGATCAACCAATGAACAATCACCTAACATTTCTATTTCTTTACTCTTCAACAGATCAATTTTTGAAAAAATCTTTTCATATCGACCACTGATTTCCAAGCACCTAAAGGTCATTCTTTCCAGGATTAATCAGGTAACACATTTTCTATAGTTTATTGTCTATACATAATATATTACTACAGTACTGCTGTTTGACTGTGCTCAGTAAACCCCAAGTTACATTTTACCTTGCTACCTACTTAATAATGGGTAACTAAATCGTTTAGAATGATCAAAATTTTCTCATTTTGTTAGCAATCGTAATGTACTGGAAATAATTGCGTTTTATTGCTAGTAAATCAGCTTAAATCCGTAATTATTATGTTCATATCTATAATTCTGTATCCTGCAACTCTTTTGTAATCTTTCAGACGTTCAACAATGGCGTGCAGAATGGACGATGAGCAAGGTTATGGTGTGAATCGTTTCGAAGGCGAAGTGAGAGAAGATCTGCTCTGTTCTGAAGTTATGGACGACGACGAGCAAGGTTATGATGTCAATCGTTTCGTAGGCGAAGTGAGAGAAGATCTGCTCTGTTCTGTTTGCCAAGATGTGCCAAAGGACCCAAGAGTTTGCCAGAATGAAGATCATATATTTTGTTTGGCTCATATATCGCGACATCTGCATCAAAATTCTCACACATGCCCAGTTTGCAGAGACCCCCTGACTCCAGAAACCCTGAAACGTCCTACAAGATTTTTGAAGAATTATTTAGAAGATCTGAAAATCAAGTGCGACCACCATGATCGTGGCTGTCCTGACGTTGTCCGGCTTGAAGATCTTCAAAGACATGTCGATCAATGTGGATTCGCGCCCGTCATGTGTGGAAATGAAGGATGTGAGACCGAGGTCAATAGACGGGATCAAGAAAACCATGAGAAAAATCTTTGCCAATTTAGAATCGCCAAATGTCACGACTGCAAAGATATTAAAGCAAGTCAGAATGGAATAAAAGCAAGTCAAGAAGAAATGAAAGCAAGTCAAGATGAAATGAAAGCAAGTCAGAATGAAATGAAAGCAAGTCAAGAAGAAATGAAAGCAAGCCAAGATGAATTGAAAGCAAGTCAGAATGAAATGAAAGCAAGCCAAGATGAAATGAAAGTTCAGAACACACGAATGGAGGATGAAATTAAGGTAAGACCAAATTTTCTTCGTTTCTTTCATTATGTTTGTATGGCAATCATTATAATTGTTTTGTAGTAAAACACAGGGTTCGTGCCTGTCTGGAAGAATAAAATTCAAAGACTTTTCAAGGACTTTCAAGGCCATGTATTCGCAAATTCAAAGACAAAAGGGCCGAAAAGAAGGCGTTAGAAATCACTAAAAGTGACGTTAAGTTGGTGTAATTCAAACGACAACTTTAATGAATTGCACAGTTTGGTTGCACATAAACAAAATCAATTTAACAACATCTTCGTTTTTTTAATGTGAAACAATTCCAGGAAATATCCAGAAACTAAAGCATGAAGAATTTAAGGATTTTCAAACACTTCTTTATACGGGGCCGTAGCAACCTGCAGCCCCGCCCAATAATTTGCTAATAATCATTCTTTTTTCAAAATCATGCAGACCTTTATCATTTAAATAATATACCTTTAAAATACTGACAATTGATTCATTTTAAGCGGCTACATTATCCATGACAAACTGCAAAGAATGAAAAAATTACCCATACTTTTTCCTGCAACTTATCCAATATATAGTAAATTAAATGCGCCTTCACCCACTCAGTACTACTAAATTGTAAATTTCGGCATACTAAAACGCTGTTTTCTGACCATCAGAATTCTGTCAAATCTTCCCCAAAGTCCAGGAAATAGCATTTCAGAGACTCTATAAATTTAAAAATTTCCTCGGACCTTCGGCCCTCACTTTCAGCCCCCAATCAAAAACAGCTTCCTACGGCACTGCATAAAATTCAAGGACTTTCAAGGCTTTTTGAATTTTTGTTTTCAAATTGAAGGACTGTCAAGTTTTGTACGAACCTTTGTCATAAATATCAGAGCCCAACATAAAAACTTTAACAAAGCCATTAAAACAGTTGAGATTTTAAAGAATTTTTATTGCAACGTTTCGTCTTTAACTTAAGACATCTTCAGACTAGATAAAATTACATGAGATTTGAATATATATAAGCTAATTATAATCTATTAGCTCATATATATTCAAATCTCATGTAATTTTATCTAGTCTGAAGATGTCTTAAGTTACAATAAAAATTCTTTAAAATCTTAACTGTTTTAATGGCTTTGTTAAAAGTTATATGTTGGGCTCTGATATTTATCATAAGAATTCGTTTTCCGCCTGGCAAATCTCTGGCAACGATATCGAACCCTTGTCGATATCGTCTCGAACGATCTGTGCCAGTGTAGATAACGACAACAACAAGACAGTTCCGGATTAAGTGAGAAACAACAATCTGAAAATTATAAACAGATTTTTATACAGTAGCGAACTACAACTACTTCGCTACTACCCACCCTTGCCTTTCATTCCCTAGCCTGTCTTCCAGTCCACTACACACAACGGTTGAGTGGACTGGAACGCAGGCTATCATTCCTTAGCTAAGTCAACATCTTCATCACTGCACATTTTTATTGATTAATATTCGCTTCCTATCCGGGCTTACGGATTGGAAGCTTCGTCAAACAGAATCTGCTGTTTTCCACAAAATAGAACAATTACAACATTAATTTTTACTTACTGTATTAACCACAGTTCATCATTTGAACTGATTTGAAAATACACCTGAGTGGACCACGTTTGACCACGAGTGGCAAAGGAACGTTTGCTGTAAATAAATCTGAATTTTGAAAATCATCAGTCTTTGATTATATGTATAATTCAAACCTCAGCACAGATATTTATTATAGCACTTTTTCGCCTTTTATCATAATTCTGCTATATATCCCGAAGCGGCTTTTTTGTCACTCGTGCATGTCATTCGTATTTGTGGTCATCTCTGAGATATCTTAACACTTCTACTTTAATTTAGGAAAATGTTGACGTGATGAAGCAATCTCAAGATGTTATAAATGTCAAAGTAAATAAAATGAAGGTAAGACAACATTGTCTTGGGAACTTTTAAGGCTTATTTTGCGAACAATTCTCGATGTTTCACTAGTAAAAACGCTACATACGTCTACTTGAAAACATGGAAAAGCTTTCAATCTGTAAGCCATAAGATTTTCATGATTGCACAAATGATTTTATTGACGACGATTTGAGCTTACGGATTGCAAGCTTGGTCAAAAAACGATCAATCTGATGTTTTTCACGAAACAGAACAATTATGAGTTATGTATGTTTACTCACTGCGTGAACCATATTTTATCAAAAGGTATCCCGTGTCATCTCTGAGATATCTGACCATTAACACCGCAACCTAGATATGCAAGTTTTTAATTTTACTATTCAGGATAATGTTGACGAGATAAAGCAAACTCAAGCAGAAATGAAAGCAGATCAAATGGCGTTTCAAGCAGAGGTAAGGAACCAATTTGAAAGAATGACAGAAATGTTCGGTAAGCTGTTGGAAAGAAGAAATATAAACAACAATGGTGCTCAAGCTTTAGATCCACCAGTTCCAGTCAACGACCAAGACATTATTATTGTTGGCGGTTTTTATGCCCCAGGAAATAAAAGTGTATCGAAAACAGTAGAAAAATTCAACATAGCAAAAGGGAAATCGACTCGGCTACCAAAACTCAATCACCCTCGAGCAAGTTCAGCATCATGTGTTTACAACGGCGACGTCATCATCACTGGCGGCTTCGATGGTCAAGGTGGTACAGACAGCATTGAGATTTTAAAGATGAACCAGGGTCCTTTGCGATGGATGATGTTTGATGGTAAACTGCCGGTCAAGTTATCTGATCATGACGTTATAGTTTATCAAAGTAAACTATACGTCATAGGAGGACATAACGCGAGTGAAAATAAAATAAATGATAACATCTACGAGCTGTCTATTATCCCGCCTTATACTGCCAAGCCGCTGGCTAGAATGCCTCAGCCAAGAAGAAACCACAGAGCAGAGATTGTAAACGGCAAACTACTTATCTTGGGAGCATCGAACACAGGCTATAGTAAAGACGCCATTGATAGCGTTGTCGTGTACGATTTCATCAAGAATAAGTTCAAACCATGTCCATCGTTACCCAAGTCTGTCTGGGGAATGTCCACAGTTACTTGGGGTAACATGGTGATACTTATTGGCGGTAGGGATAAGAATGACCAGGTCTTAAATGAAGTCACCATGTACGACACTGAATCAGGACAAAGTCAGAAGTTGCCTCCACTGATACACAAGAGGTGTGGTTCCTCAGCAGTAATTATGCATGACGTCATTGTTGTATTGGGAGGATGGAGTAAAGAGGAGGGATTTCTCAACTCAGTAGAAAGTTTCACAATCGGAGGTGATCATTGGAGAGAACTGCCAGGGATGAAAGAAAAAAGAGCTAACGCAACTGCTGTAGTAAAACCTCACAACTGAAAAGCTCTCCATATAAACTTCTTATTCGCCTTTGCATGCATATCATAAATGATCCAATAAACGCCCACTCTCTAATAAACGCCTTCTATCTAATAGACACCCTGGTCAACCCAGACTTTGTTAAAATAGATGCGTCACTCTTTAAAAAGTCTCTTATGTGATAAACGTCCCTCTCCCTACTCGAGAATTTCCAAGATTTAAATAATTTAATTAAACATTTATTGGATTGAACGCTTATTAAATTATTAATGTTGGGCATATAGGTGCAATGGAATGTAAGAGCTATGAAAGTTGAAGATTTTGACTTTCGTTCACTCTGCAAACTCTTGGAAAGTGTTATTTAAGAAACCTAGATATGCCGTATGTAAGAATAAACGCCCCTCTCTAATAGACGCCTTTATCTAATAAACGCCCCCTTCAAGGTACGAAAATTTAATCAACGCCCAGGGCATTTATTGGATCATTTACGGTACTTTGTGCCATGAGGGTTGATCATCAGATTTATAATTTCATGTCCTGTAGATACTAAATATTCACACAAAAGAAAATAAATAACATTGACTGAAACCTGATCATAAAACACCGGCCCTGAGTTCTAACCCTTCAATGATGGTTACGGTTCAGAGTTGTTTAATGCCCAGCAGGCTTCAGTCAATGTTATTTATTTCCCTTTCATTTGCATATTTAGTATCTACATGACATGAAATTATAACCATCATCAATGACCTGCACTTGGGTTAACTCTCTGATCTCAAATCTAGCTCTGCATAGTGCATCCTCTATGCAGAAATGAAGGCAATGTCGGCCATATTGATGTGAGCAGCACAAATCTACTGTGGTGTTGATGACATAGTGTAAGAGGTTCTTACAGTTTCTAGTTATCGCTGAGAAAGGATAAACATTGTCTGAATAGAAATTTATCAACAGTCGCCTCTCTTCCCGCTTAAATTTGCTCGTGAATAACTGATGTCACACCAAGATGGTTGCCACAAGTCTCATTATCTAGTGTTTAAAACGTTCTAAAACTCATTAGAAGAAATACGGGAGGCTATATTTTTTAAGTTACATAGGAAAAGACATTTGCTTCATAATGTAGCTAATTTAAAGACGTCGTGATCCGATTTGCAGAGATTTTGACAGACTTTGCGATCTCATCTGATTCTAAATATTCTGACTTCAAAATTGGTTTACTGAATACAAAAGGAAACTCCATCCAGTGTTTTGAGATCAGTGGGTTAACTAAAACTGACTTCAAAATTGGTTTACTGAATACAAAAGGAAACTCCATCCAGTGTTTTGAGATCAGTGGGTTAACTTTACTGTGAAGCGTATTGTGTTGCCACTTTATATATAGCTTGTATAATTTCTATGTAAATATTGTATGTATAAATTACTTTTCCTATAACTAGTATTTGTTTAAACAAAGATTTTGATCAATTTAATCATGTAAAAGTTTTAGATATAACCTATATAATCTCTGTGTAAATATTGAACGTGTAGTTTCGTTGAAAAAAACCTTAGCATGCTAATATACCTTTTGTTGAACAAAAACATTTTAATCTGAACATTGACATTAGTAAGAAGTAAACATTGAATTTATTTGAAAGAAGTATATATAAATGTACAGTCATAATAAAAATTATTTGTTTTGTGAATTTTGATAACGATCAATATTATTATTTTGTATTTGTGGTGTCATACCCTCTGAATATCAGAACATATTGTTCTGTCTTGTTTTATTCGTTTGTTATTTTTAATTTTTTCTGTTTTCTATTTTGACTGGAAAATGATATTTTATTTTATTTTATTTTAGGGAAAGTGCCCCGCATGAGACTTGGAGTCCCGTTCGCACTTTTCCCAATTGGGTTCTTTTATTGTTGTTATTTTAAATTAGTGTATCTTTGCCCAATTATTTGTATAATTATTGTAAATATAGTTGTTAATGACCCAATAAAGTTCTTTAAAAAAAAAATTAAAAAAAGTTAGTTGTTACGGTGGGCTTGAATGACTTAGATTCTTGCACTTCACTTGGTGGAATGAATATTAGGATGTTAGGGTTTGTAATCCAAGTGAGAATATATACATTTTAAGACCTAACCAGGAACGACTGCGAAAAATGCAGCACAAGGTCCGATCCTCTGGTAGGAATTGAACTTACGGCCCTGCGATTCCGGTGCAGCGCTCTAACCAACTGAGCTACAGAGGCCAGCTGTTGAGCTGTAACCTATATATACATGAACTTACGGTTACAGCTCAACAGCTGGCCTCTGTAGCTCAGTTGGTTAGAGCGCTGCACCGGAATCGCAGGCCCGTAGGTTCAATTCCTACCAGAAGACCTTGTGCTGCATTTTTCGCAGTCGTTTCTGGTTAGGTCTTAAAATTTATATATTCTCACTTGGATTACAAACCCTAACATCCTAATTAGTTGTTATACCATGCATTGGCCTCTGGCAATACACGTTAATTCGGTTGCGAAGACAGAGAACTTTTGCAAGATAACAAACCTAATTTCTCTTCATTATTACAAATTAAGGTTACAGGATAGGCACGCGCGTTTCGGGAGATCTACCATTACTCGGCGAATTTTTATCCAATTTATATCAAATTTTCGCCGAATATAGTCAATGTAGTCAGATAGATGACGAATAACACAGTGTTATAAAATATACGAGAAAAATAATTTTCCCGAAAGTGTTTAAGTGGTACCTTCGCGCCGCGATCTACGTTGAACGCCAAGACATACATCTGAAATCTGGTAAAACTGGTAAGACTGTCAAGTTGGTAAACTGTGCATGTGTTTATGGGGTATTTTCCTCTTAGGAAAAACCTAACCATAACCCTTACCATAACCCAAATTCTAACCTTTTGTAAAATCACAACCCTGAAATAATCCTAATCCTCGCGTCACGGTGGAATAATCCTTGTGACGCTGCCCGATTTCTCCGTATACTGTTACATTGAAATATCGCTTCCACGAAATGACGTAATATATCTGAGTACAAGAAATGCATATTTTGAACTTTTCAAGCTATATATACACATTAAAATGATTAAGATGTAACTTCTATATTCATAGTAATAACAACTGATGTGTAGAATTGTTATTTCTGTGAAATATATCAACATATTTTGAAAATTGAGTAATTCCTAGACAGGAAGTCAGAAAGCCACTTGAGATCACAGCTTGATCACGAGATGTTTCGTAATATATTCAGATAGAAAGGCATTGTTTTACAGAAAGAACGACCTTATCTACAGTGAAACATTGTTCCTGTGAAAATTTCTGGTAAGTTTGTTCATATTTCTACATTACATTCACACGAGAGCAGACGAGATCGCAACTGGACGCAAATTAGTCGCGTTTCATTTATTCACACGGGAATTCGTGCGGTTACCTGAGCAGGCTGAGCTGGAATTGTCCGCCTTCGTGGGTCGCGTGTTAACGCAAAGCAAGACAGTTCAAACTTGAGCATTGAACGTAGTCTCAGACCATACTCAAGTTTTCATGATTTCTCATGGGTGTTCTCCTAGGACGTATCAAACCAGACGAACTACACCACAGCGACCACAGCTCTCCATACGAATTCCCGTGCGGCGAACACATGAAAGCGAACTAATGCGATGTACGGTTCTGAATTCATCAGATTTCGTATGATCGGAGTCTCAATGTACGAAATTTTAATTGTAAGCCCTTTTTAATGAGATGCAAGAGCCACAAGCGAGTTGCTTCGTGCGAGGATTAGTAGAAATCATGCTTTATAGAATAAAATATAAATACGAGAATATTGTGAAATATTTGGTAGACAAGTACGTATAAGCACTTGTTGCGCTTTGAGTAAACGCTCATATAAAGCTATAGTTCATGTTTGCTCTTTAAATAAAGGAAAAGAAATGTTGCCTTATTCGATCTTCAGAAACATTACATCTATAATTTGATATTCGCAGTAATATGCAATTTTATATTCATAGAAAATACTATGTCTTGAACTAATGCGCATGTGCAGTAAAGGATGGGCTGGAGTATAATATCACATCTACCAAGAAGCTAGATTCTGCTATCAAGTTAACTTTAAAAGATTCCTAATATATAAATTGTGTTTACTTTTGACCTGCAATCAATCAAAATGATCCAACTTTTTAGTATCACATACAAACTTTCACATTCTTCAACTGTATTTAAATATGTAAGATATGAGTCCCTCGCTCAATAAAAACTGACCAAGTTAACATAACAAGACAGTTTGAACCTTTTGACTATATAGTCCCAGTATAGTCATACATTTTAGGTATTTATACATATGAGTGTGCTCATTAGCATATATACTGGTTTTATGTATGTATATGAGTGTGCTAATTGGCATACTGGTTTTATGTATGTATATGAGTGTGCTAATTGGCATACTGGTTTTATGTATGTATATGAGTGTGCTAATTGGCATACAGGTTTTATGTATGTATATGAGTGTGCTAATTGGCATACAGGTTTTATGTATGTATATGAGGGCTATGAGTGTACTCATGAGCATATACTGATTTTTGGTATGTATATGAGCGAGCTCATGAGCAAACTGGTTTTATGTATGTACAGTATAGTCACAAAATTTTCAAAGTGACTTTGTGACTGTAACTAGTTATTTTTATTCCATGGTAGCTTGTATCAGTGACTTGTAGATTGTATCGGTAACTTGTAGCTTGTATCAGGCTCTGTCATTAAGCAGTGAAGAGATATATGCGAAGTCTACGTATCCATGCAATGCTGAACAACCTCATGTATATTGACATTACAGTGATAAAACTATAAGTATTCAGGTGCTTCTATGCAAATCCTCCAACCCCACCCCGCCTCGAACAGCTGTGTATATCGTAATTAAATATGGCTAACATTGATTTGGTCAACTCAACAAATCAAATTTGGACAGATACATAGTGAGGATTATGTTTGACATGATATATTAATGTAACAGCACAATATGTAGCATGTTGCTGTTGGTTGGGCTGCAAACCCAACATGTGGGCATTATTTTTAAAACTACATATTCTGTGAAATTATGCTTCCAACAATATTATTTTATCAGTACAGGGAATAAACATTTTAACAATCTGTTTCAAATTGAATTTATTACTATCATTTATTTAAAAGATTTGTGTTTTCTCATTGGCTAAAAGCCAGCGGTGAAACTCTCAGTGAAACTCAGCCTTCAGCTACTGTAAACAACACAAACTTCGGCATCGATAATTCTTCAATTCATGCAAAAACCGAATACAAAAATTGTTCAATATTGCCAAAATCTCATCATGGTACTAAATATAATGACCTCCGGAAATAATTTAATGGCAACATGTTTTCCATCTATTTGAAATAACTCATATAAAATATATAAAATTGATAATTCCGCATATCACAAAAAACCTCATCCAATAATTGTTAATTATCGCTTACCTTTCGTGCAGATTCTTTCGAAGGCAATTGGAATAAATAACAAATCCTCTTGCTGCTTTATAGGAATCCAAATTCATTTTCAAAATGCCGTTGTCTTGACTATCTTGTGCATTGTCTTCGTGAAATATAATATCTGCATTCAGTTCATGTAGTTCATTCACTCAAAAAATGCTTTATTCACTTCCTGTTAATGCCATCATCAATTTCCGGGATGTCCAAAATCTTCGGGTTTTTTCGCCTTCTTCTGGGTTTTATGGTCGTCTGTTTGTTTCAAAATTCGCTAAATTCAATTCGCACTCGCTAAATTCAATTCGCACTCGCTAAATTCAATTCGCACTCGCTAAATTCAATTCGCACTCGCTAAATTTGCATTCGCACTCGCTAAATTTGTATTCGCACTCGCTAAATTTACATTCGCACTCGCTAAATTTACATTCGCACTCGCTAAATTTACATTCGCACTCGCTAAATTTGCATTCGCACTCGCTAAATTTACATTCGCACTCGCTAAATTTGCATTCGCACTCGCTAAATTTGCATTCGCACTCGCTAAATTTACATTCGCACTCGCTAAATTTGCATTCGCACTCGCTAAATTTGCATTCGCACTCGCTAAATTTACATTCGCACTCGCTAAATTTGCATTCGCACTCGCTAAATTTACATTCGCACTCGCTAAATTTGCATTCGCACTCGCTAAATTTACATTCGCACTCGCTAAATTTACATTCGCACTCGCTAAATTTACATTCGCACTCGCTAAATTTACATTCGCACTCGCTAAATTTACATTCGCACTCGCTAAATTTGC